>PVKP010005482.1:0-89237 GCA_004027715.1 Plecturocebus donacophilus | reverse complement strand
CCCTCCGACTACAGCAGCCGCGACCCCTCGGGCGTCCGGGCCTCTGTCATGGTCCTGCCCAACAGCAGCGCGCCCGCGGCCGACCTGGAGGTGCAGCAGGCCCCTCATCGCGAGGCCTCCCCCTCCGCCCTCAATGACAAAAGCGGCCTGCACCTAGGGAAGCCGGGCCACCGGTCCTACGCGCTCTCACCCCATACGGTCATTCAGACCACACACAGTGCTTCAGAGCCACTCCCGGTGGGACTGCCAGCCACGGCCTTCTACGCGGGGACTCAGCCGCCTGTCATCGGCTACCTGAGCGGCCAGCAGCAAGCGATCACCTACGCCGGCAGCCTGCCGCAGCACCTGGTGATCCCCGGCACACAACCCCTGCTCATCCCGGTCGGCAGCACTGACATGGAAGCGTCGGGGCCGGCCCCGGCCATCGTCACGTCGTCCCCCCAGTTTGCTGCAGTGCCTCACACGTTCGTCACCACCGCCCTTCCCAAGAGCGAGAACTTCAACCCGGAGGCCCTGGTCACCCAGGCCGCCTACCCGGCCATGGTGCAGGCCCAGATCCACCTGCCCGTGGTGCAGTCCGTGGCCTCCCCTGCGGCGGCTCCCCCGACGCTGCCTCCCTACTTCATGAAAGGCTCCATCATCCAGTTGGCCAACGGGGAGCTGAAGAAGGTGGAAGACCTAAAAACAGAAGATTTCATCCAGAGCGCGGAGATAAGCAGCGACCTGAAGATCGACTCCAGCACGGTGGAGAGGATCGAAGACAGCCACAGTCCGGGCGTGGCCGTGATACAGTTCGCCGTCGGGGAGCACCGAGCCCAGGTAACGTTGGCCCGGGTGGCGCAGGACTCAGGGTCCTCAGTGACACCTAGGTCTTAGACATAGCCTTTCCCCATTGCGTCCTCTAGAAAAAGTAAGCCCCACTTCCCCGGGGCCTCTGCTGTGTGTAATGAATGAACCTCCACGCGGGGAGAGAAGTGCTAGTTAAGGAGCCCATGAGACAATTCAGAAACTCACCACTCTAGTTATTTTTTTAATTCTGTGGTTGGGATGAGAAACCCTGATTAGGAAAGGCTGCTGGACTTCAGGTTTTTTTTAATTCTGTGGTTGGGATGAGAAACCCTGATTAGGAAAGGCTGCTGGACTTCAGGTCTTTCTAGCGGTCATTCTGCACTTTTTCTTACCAGGAAGAGACAAAAGATGCCTTTGGAATGAGGGCGTTAGATGCCGAAGGAATCACATCCCATGACAGCATCTATGTTTTAAAATAGGTCTTATTAGCTGGGTACAGTGGCGTATGCCTTTGGTCCCAGCTACTCCAGAGGCTGAGGCAGGAAGATCACTTGAGCCCAGGAGTTCGAGGCTATAGTGAGCTATGGCTGAACCTGTGAATATCACTGCACTTAAGCCTGGGGAACATAGCATGATCCCGTCTCTAACATATGTATAATGTCTTATTATTTAGGTATGATAAGGCCGACGGATCAGGAGACAACTCTCTTTGAAGGGATAGTTTGTTATATTCTCTGATCCCAAGAGAGGATCAGGAGGCAGAAGGAGTGAGGGGAAGCATGGCAGGCAACAGCCTGTATTGTGGTTTTGTGGGGGGCAGGGTCAGCAGAGTTAGGATTGGCTAGAGTGGATAATTCCAGTGTGCTCTGGGCATAGGGGTTGTCCCTGGTTGTCTGGTGGCTGGTGCTGGGGTGAGCAGTACAGGTGGAAAGGCCTGGTGCGGTGGCTCACACCTGTAATCCCAGTACTGTAAGAGGGTAAGGCGGGCGGATCACCAGAGGTCAGGAGTTTGAGACCAGCCTGATCACCATGGTGAAATCCCATCTCTACTAAAAATACAAAAATTAGCTGGGCGTGGTGGCATGCGCCTGTAGTCCCAGCTACTCGAGAGACTGAGGCGGGAGAATTGCTTGAATGTGGGAGGCAGAGATTGCAGTGAGCCGAGATCGGGCCACTGCACTCCAGCCTGGGCAACAGAGACTCCATGTAAAAAAAAAAGAGAGAGACAGGTAGAAGGCAGCCCTGAGTGTGATGGGCCAATAGAGGAGGCACTTGGGGTGGGCGCCGGACTGGTTGGGTGGTTTGCATATGAAAGTCGGGCTCCCTGGTGAGTTCTTTGAAATCTCTAGGAATCAGCTCATCCTAGGAGAGACTATACCTCTGGGGTCCGCAAGACCCTAAAATATCAAAGCATCAGAAAATAAAAGCATGGTTAATACAGTCTGAGAAGTCAGGGCTGTCCCAGGTCACCTGCTGGGCTTGGGGTAGTCAGCTGTAGCCAAGATGAGTCATGGGAGAAACTGGACGAGTGGTTAGCTCTCTTAATTTCCATAGGCTCCTTCCGTCCACCCTTTTCAGGGTTCACCCTTTTTCCAGGTTCTTAGCTCGACTCCATGCATTGATTCCACAGTCCATTTCTGTCACTGTCCAAGTTGCTGGGCGTCCAGCAGGTTCGGCCTGCAGCTGAGAGCGCCCCCTGGCAGTGGAGGCCACTCTCTACCAGTGTTTCCATCTAGGATTTGAAAATACTCAAATGGGACAGAGCCTCCTTCCAGCCCAAGTTGAAAATAGCCATGAAATAGCTGCTATTTGGCACGTTCAGATAAAATAAAACAAGCAAAAAAGATAAACTAGTTAATGGTTTGAATTGCTTTGGGCATTTTTTTTTTTTTTTGAGATAGTGTTTTTCTGTCACCTAGGCTGAAATGCAGTGGCTCAGTCATAGCTCACTGCAGCCTTGACCTCCTAGGCTCCAGCGATCCTCCCACGCCAGCCTCCTTAGTAGCTGGGACCACACGTGCGTACCACCATGCCCAGCTAATTTAAAAAGAAAAAAACATTTTAGTAGAGGTGGGGTCTTGCTATGTTGCCCAGGCTGGTCTCAAACTACTGGGCTCAAGCAATCCTTCTGCCTTGGCCTGCGAAAGCCCCAAGATTATAGAGACAAGTCCCCGTGCCTGGCTTTTCTGAACACTGTTTAAAAGGCCAAGTGAGGAAAAGACCAGATTATTTTTCCAGAACTGCTCGTGAATGACTGGATGTGGGGTTTGCACCAAGCCAGGGCACAATATTGCCGAGAGCTGTTAGCCCCGAGTACTTTTGTAATTGTGAGATGTCACTGTAGGTTTGCAATCTTTGGAAGGGCCCAAGAAGGATTTCCCCAAAGATGTGATTTTAAAAAAAATTGACCGGGTGCGGTGGCTCACGCCTATAATACTAGCACTTTAAGAGGCCAAGGTGGGCAAATCAGGAGATCAGCAGATCGAGACCATCCTGGCCAACATGCTGAAATCTCTACTAAAAATACAAAAGTTAGCTGGCGTGGTGGTGCACGCATGTAATCCCAGCTACTTGGGAGGCTAAGGCAGGACAATCGCTTGAACACGGGAGGCAGAGGTTGCAGTGAGCCGAGATTGCACCACTGCACTCCAGCCTGGCAGCAGAGCGAGACTCCATCTCAAAAATAAATAAATAAATAAGGATTTTTTAAAAATGGCATAAATAGAGCTCACTACCCCTCTGTAGTTGCCATTCACTTCCTGCATGACTTGGGGGTGAATACTGGGAGAAAGAAAATGAACTGCCTTGAGCAAAGTTGACTCTTCACAGACTTCAGGTATAACATGGAAAATAAACCCATCAGTGAAGAGTCATTGCCGTGTTACTTAGAATCCTTAAAACATTTTTGGGAGCAGAGGCAGGTGTGAAAAGAGGTTTTGTTTAGAAATGGTTGCTTGCTGGCCAGCATCTCCATCCGCTTGAGATTGAAGGCAGTCACTTCAGCTGTGGGCCGCACCTCCTAGTCCTGGCAGCCTCTGCAGAGTGCAGGCTCCAAGAGCCCTAAAGCCCTCTTCTTCTTCTTCTTTTTTTTTTTTTTTGAGACAGAGTCCCACTGTGTCACCCAGGCTGGAGTACAGTGGCGCGATCTCAGCTCACTGCAACCTCTGCCTCTTGGGTTCAAGTGATTCTCCTGCCTCAGCCTCCCAAGTAGCTGGGATTACAGGAAAGCACCACCACCCCCTACTAATTTTTGTATTTTTAGTGGAGACGGGATTTCACCATATTGGCCAGGCTGGTCTTGAACTCCTGACCTCAGGTGATCCCCCCTACCTCGGCCTCCTAAAGTGCTGGGGTTACAGGAGTGAGCCACCAGACCCAATCCCTTACAGCCCTCTTCTGTTTGGACAGGAAGAATCTAGATATGTTTTTCCCTACTCTAAACTTTGCAAAATTAATGATTATGTGATAGAGAAATTGGCTTCCCTGTGAAGTCAGAGCCCTGTTCTCATGTTTTTCCCCATAGTGAGATCACTGAGTCTCTCTGCTGAAGCTGAGATGCTGATGAGCAGGTAGAAGTGTGGTCAGGGCGTGTTGGCAGGTGTGTGGGGTCGGCCCCGTGTGGCTGTGCTGCATGCTAGGAAGGGCTCCCGCAAGGAAAGGCAGAGTGTGCTGGGACCTGCTGAAAAGGCAGCTGGGGCTTCATGCTGTAGAAACAAAAGTGCAAGGCCCTGACGCAACCAATGATTTGTCACTTTACCAAGGAGCCTATCAGAAATCAGCTGACATCATCACAGCTAAAATACTCCACCAGCTGTGTTTGCCACAAGTGACAGGTTCAGAGTCAGCGGAGACTCAGAGAGGGAACTCGAGAGGGGGAGATGGCAGGCAGAGAGAACTCATCTCTGGATGTAATTGAGGTTCCAAAGGCTGCATGCTTCTCTCCGTCCACAGTGCCTCCAGGAGGGGTTTTCTCCCCGAGCCTGAAGGACCTTCCGGGTCTTCTCAACTAGTTAGGCATCGCTGACGGTGCACCCACAGAGAAATTCAGAAATGTGCCAACTGTTGGGCTTAATAAGCAAAATCACAAATTTGATTGGGGAAGTTGTGGAAGAAGAGATGGTTTTCTACAAAACAGATGGCATGGTGACTCGAGGCATAAATCCTACATGAACAGAGTCCTGAGGATGCCTGACCTTGTAAGACCCCCCAGCGTCACACTCCCAGGGAAAGCAGTGTCAGATGGTGGGGTGCCGAGACACCCAGGTGTGCGGCTTTGAGTCTCTGGCAGGACAAGTTACTTCACCTCTCTGAGTTGCAGCTCTCCTCTCTAAACCAGGCAAATGAGTTTTGGTTTTCCGTGGGGTTTGTTTTGTTTGTTTGCCTGTTTTGAGTCAGGGTCTTGCCCTGCTGCCCACACTGAAGTGCAGTGGTGCGATCACTGGTTCACTGCAGCCTCAATCTCACAGACTCAACTGATCCTCCCGCCTCAGCCTCCCCAGTAGTTGGGACTACGGGTGGGTGCCACTACACCCAGCTAATTTATTGTATTTTTTTGTAGAGACAGCATTCACTCTCTTGCCCAGGCTGGTCTGGAACTCCTGGGCTCAAGCAGTTCACTCACCTCGGTCTCCCAAAGTGCTGGGATTACAGGCATGAGCCACGGCTCCCGGCCACATGTGCTTCTTTATAGGAGATAATCTCTTTAGACTCCTCCGTGGTTTTAATGCTTCACTTTTATACTTTCCAGAACAGCACAGCCCTTGTAAAAATGTGTTAGTGTCAGTTAACCAAAAACCAAGAAGGGCGTTAGGATGAACACATACTGACCTCACACTGTGCGGCACATAGACCTCGTGGGAACTAAGGCGGTCTCGTATAAAACTGAGGGGTGTGTAGTTTGGGGATTATTTTTAAGGAGCTGAATTCCTCATTAAGATTGTGGAAAGATGCCTCCAGCGTTGTCCCAGCTGACGCTCCAGAATGAGGCAGTGAAGGAGAAAAACGCTTTTCCAGGTTTGCCACTGTGCCTGTGGCTTTGTCCTGCCCAGTGCAGCGTTTCTCTGCACAGGCAAAGCATCTCTACATCCCCCAGGCCCGCCCCCCCAGGTGCTGCGGGAGGAAAGGGGAGAGCCAGGTATCGGGCATTGTTATTGCATGCACCAAAGGAAGGCTCCTTCCTCTTCTTTGGAGGGTGATAGCATGTTCCCCAGCCTGAAAGAGAGTTGCTGCTTTGCCACGCCTTGATTCTGGTTGAGAGCCCCAAAGGATGACAGAGTCACTTCCCTTGAGCCCCACTGCCAAATATAATCCACTTAATATTCTTCAAGTTCGAGGCCATAAGTCTGTGGCACATCCCAGATGGGACCCCGAGGCAAAAGCATCAACGTGGGAGTCGGTGCCACTCAAAAGAAGGATGGGGCTTCACGCCTCCTCCGTGGGTAGAAGTAGGTTAGCTGCTTGGAACACGCAGGACCTGGCAACGGAGAAATCTGAGTCTGAACGTATCTTTCACCCATCAGTAGCTCTGGGACCTTGTGAAAGGTAGTTTTCCCTTCTTTGCTTCAACTTAGTTGGCTCCGGCCCTGAGAAAATTATTCACAGCTGAAAAATAAATAAAAGGCCTTGTGTTGTAAAAAGAGTTTATGGAAGGAGAGGCAACTGATGAAAGCCTAGAAAGAAGGCTGAACTCGGCCGGGCACGATGGCTCACGCCTGTAATCCCAGCACTTTGGGAGGCTGAGGCGGGTGAATCACGAGGTCAGGAGATCGAGACCATCCTGGCTAACACTGTGAAATCTTGTCTCTACTAAAAAATACAAAAAAAAAAAAAAAAAAAAAATTAGCCAGGCATAGTGGCCCACACCTGTAGTCCCAGCTACTCAGGAGGCTGAGGCAGGAGAATTGCTTGAACCCAGGAGGCGGAGGTTGCGATGAGCCGAGATTGTGCCACTGCACTCCAGCCTGGGCAACAGAGCGAGATTCCATCTCAAAAAAGAAAGAAGGCTGAACTTTTCCAATGAGCACAATAAGCCTGTAATTTTTACCCTGCTTGTAATCCTCAGGGTGGAATCCCGCGAGTGGCCGAGGAGAGCACCCTTCGTGCTGTTCCAGTTTGTAAGGCTAAATGACATCATGCCAGCCTGTGTGAGCGTATCAATCTGTATTTGCGAGCATGATCTGGACATGAGGGATGGATGCATGGGTGCTCCAGCCCTCCAGATCAGTAAGACAACCGATGCAGAAACAAGGGCCCCTGGGTGGCTCTTCTGCAAGAGGCTGTTAGCGACGTACCCGCTGGGACAGCCCTGCCCAGGATGGCCCCACCTGGGGAGCCTGTGGCTTCCATCTGGCTGTGTTCTGTATCATCCCATCCTTCTGTCTCACCCTCCCTAGCTTCAGCTTCTCTGAAGAGTACACAGCATTTGCTCAGTGGAGTTGTAAAATGTATTGGTAAAGTGCTCTGGGCTGACACGTTCCTTTGCTTCTTTCTTAAATGCCAGGCTCTGCGTGTTATTAGGGCCGTCTGTCGCTTTCCAGCACCTCCTGAGGTGACTGCTTCCTTGACTTGGTGTCTGCTTAATATTCAGTGCCATTTCCTCCTCCCTACTGTCCCGGCGTGGGTGTCAGTGTGCCTGTGCGCCTGCTGGTACGGCAGTTGTTATCATGATGTACTTACTGTGTGTCTACCGATGGCTTTTCTTTCATTCTACTATTTTTTAGTTTGACTGCCGTGGGCTGTGAGTCATCGGTGGTAGGGTTATGCATTGAATGGATTAGCAAGTGCCTAAAAATAGCCAAGGTCCTCATGCAAGTGGCACACGAGCCTGTAGAGTCAGTCCCTTCGCAGCCAAAGGCAGACCCACTTGCCAACATTGAACATGCCAAGCTGGTGGCGATGAATCCTAATGTATCAAAAGAAAATAGATAGTTGGTGAGTGCCCTATGTGCAGAGCCCAGCGCTGGGCTTGTGCTACCGTTCTTGATGATATACACCTCCCGTCTGTTCTGATGCTGGAAAGACTCCAGTGGAGAAACTCTGTGAAACCACATTTTTGTTTGTGGGTCTTTGTACCTTTCCAAAAAACAAAAAAAAATGCTGCTCTTTAAACTTGATGTGCTACAAGTGCATAAAGCTACATTTTGATTCTCTCAGACCATTGTTGTTTATAGCATTTTAAACAAAAAATTAAAGACTTTTGTTTAAAGCAGTTTTAGGTTTACAGAAAGTAGAGAGAGGTCCCACACACATAGCAGTTTTCTCTGTTTTGAAAATCTTGCATTGGTGTGATACATTGGCTACAACTGATGAGCACTGATACCTTATTTGCTTTTTTTTTTTTTGAGAGGAGTCTCGTTCTGTCACCAGGCTGGAGTAGAGAGACGCAATCTCAGCTCACTGCAACCTCTGTCTCCTGGGTTCAAGCGATTCCCCTCCTCAGCCTCCCAAATAGCTGGGATATTATAGGCTCATGTCATGATGCCTGGCTAATTTTTTGTATTTTAGTAGAGACAGGATGGTCTCAATCTCCTGACCTTGTGATCCACCCACCTTGGCCTCCCAAAGTGCTGGGATTACAAGTGTGAGCCACCGCGCCTGACCTGATACTTTATTTTTAACTAAAGTCCATAGTTTATATGACAGTTCGTTCTTTGTATTGTACATGCTGTGAGTGACGTCATGTATCCAGCGTGACAGTATCATACAGAACAGCCGTACCACCCTAAAAATCGCTTATGTACCAACGATGTGTCCCTCACACCCCACCTTAAACCCCTGGCACCCGCTGATGGTTTTACTCCCTCTGTAGTTCTGCCTGTTCTAGAATGCCATGCAGTTGGAATCATGGAGTATGTCGCCTTTGTACACGGCGTCTTTCACTTAGCGACACGCATTTCAGGTTCTTCCCTGTCTTTCTGTTGCTCTGATAGCTCATTTCTTTTTAGCACTGAATATTATGACGTTGTTCTTTAAGGCACATTTGTTTTGAGACAGGGTCTTGCTTCTTGCCCAGGCTGGAGTGCAGAGGCACCGTAGTAGCTCACTGCAGCCTTGACCTCCTAGGCTCAAGCAGTGAGTTCTTGTCCTCCCATCTCAGCCTTCCTAGGATCTCAGACCGCAGGTGCTGCACCACCACGCTCAGCTCATTTTTGTACTTTTTTGTAGAGACAGGATCTTGCCATGTTACCCAGACTGCTCTTGAACTTCTGAGCTCAGGTGAGCCCCCTCTCAGCCCCCAAAGTGCTGGGATTCAGGCACGAGCCACCCTGCCCTGTCTAAGGCACACATTTTAAGACCGCAGAAAAGGAAGGCAATTGGGCTAGAACTTGTGTGTATAAGGGCTACCATGTCACAGCTGCTGTGATCACTCGCTGGGCACTGTCCTTCCTGGCCAGCCCTGAGCCTCCCCACAGGGCCTTCCCACACAGGAGCTCTGTGAGCCATGCTACCACGTGTGAGAAGAACCCAGCTTTTAATTTGGGATTTGTGTTAGGAGGCATTCCGGTGCTAGGGTGTGGGTTTACTGAACACCCTGAAACGCTTCCACCAAGGACTGAGTCAGGTTTTGCGTGAACATGATTCAGTGTTTTAAATAGAACACTCACAGATATTCTTACACTCAGCCAAAGAGTTTTGACTGTTTTTATTAATGATTTTTAAACATTGCAGTAAATGGGTCTGTTGCTTACCCCTTCATCCTTGAGACGGGGTTTTCTGATTTTTTTCGTGCTGCGAATGTCAGCATGCAGACTCACCATCCAGGAAAGCAGACTGCCTTTCTCTGCAGGTGAAACAAGACCAAGGATTTCACTTGCAGACAAAGTCAACAATGGCCAATTTCATTAATATCACGAAAAACAAAACATACTCACTGAAACCTAGCTTCTGAGACATTTCATTGCTCCCAGCAACAGGCGAAATGTGTGTGTCTGGGATAGTGTCATGAAAGAATGTTTTTAAAACAGATGCCCTTTGCAATTTGTGAGAACAGGGACTCTTGTGAAGGAAAAGGGAGACATATTTAAACAACAGACGTTTTGTTTTCTATCTTGTTTTTGGTGATATGTACATATGTGTGTATATAGACATAGCACCAATCTAAGATTGAAATATACAACCAAACAGCATAAATATGCGTCTATGTGCATAGTGTTTAGATACAGTAGTTATTGACTAAGTGGTGAAAGGAATTTTATTGAATTTTCCTACAGAGGAGCTAAAATTTTTCTTAAAAGCCAGTCATTAGCCAGATGAGGAAGGTGACATTGAATAAATAGTCTGTGTTGTCTCCCTGCCTGGGTTTCTCTGTCCAAAATGGGAGTTGGAGGTGATGGTTTTAGAGGAGTCCGTTTAGGGGGCTGGAGGGAGGAAGGGGTAGGCAGAGCTCTTATAACCGCAGTGCTGAGCAAATGGACGTGCTGGCAGCAGCAGGAGGGAAAGAGTGGAGGGTGGGAAGCAATCCACCCCCAAATGCAAGAGGTGCTCACGACAGGGCATCCAGAGGTGAAAGACAGAGGGTCCTCAAGCTGACAGAAGTATAAAGGCCATCCCTGGGTGCGGTGGCTCACACCTGTAATTCCAGCACTTTGGGAGGCCAAGGTGAGTGGATCACCTGAGGTCAAGAGTTCAAGACCACCCTGATCAACATGGCAAAACCCCATCTCTACTAAATACAAAAAATTAGCCAGGTGTGGTGGCGGGTACCTGTAATCCTAGCTACTTGGGAGGCTGAGGCAGGAGAATTGTTTGAAGCCGGGAGGCAGAGGTTGCAGCCAGTCGAGATCACACCACTGCATTCCAGTCTGGGCAACAGAGCAAGACTCCTCAGTCTCAAAAAAAAGAAAAGAAAAAAGAAAAAGGTATAAAGGGCAACCACGCTCACATTTTGTCCTACAGACAGCTTAGGGTGTTTGAAACAGGATATATTTATTGGATGAAAAAATGGGCTATATTGAGCTGTCTGGCATTATGTAATGTGCTTTGGTTATCTGTGGTACTGCTCCTATGACTTTATTTTCATTGGAATTTCATCAAGGACCATTCTGGAAAATGTGTGGAACCCCAGCAAGATCATAAAATGACTTAATGATTACTAGCACAACTGTAGGCACAAGAGTGGAGAGAAAATAACCGAAGTATGAGTCAATAAAATCATGATGATCTCAGCATCTGACAAGGTGAGGCAGCTATGGCTCCCCCAAGAAAGCTGCCTGTGAGGGGTAATTACGCCACACCCTGGAGAAAGCACTGCTCCTCTCCCTGAGGGAGGCCGTAGCCCACTTTAGTCCTGGCTGGTTTGAAAAAAAAAAAAAAAAAAAAAAAAAAGGCAGGCCTTCTATTGCCACCTGTTGTCCTGTTGTGCCATTGCAATGTTTTTCCATACAGAAGGCAAACAGAAGTATTAATTCTTTCAGATTTTAACTGAGCACCTATTACTTGCCAGGAAGTATTTTAGACTCTGGGATAGAACATAGAGTTTGGGGAAAGAGGTGAAACAGACAAATATACAAGTAAATAAAAAAGAATGCATAAAAAGATAACCAGTCCCTTTAGGCACCAGGGACTGGTTTTGTGGAAGACAATTTTTTCCACAGGATGCGAAGAGGGAGGGGGATGGTTTGGGAATGAAACTGTTCCACGTCAGATCATCAGGCATTAGTTAGATTCTCATAAGGAGTGCACAACCTAGACTCCTTGTATGCGCAGTTTACAGTAGGGTTCATGCTCCTATGAGAACCTAACGCTGTTGCTGATCAGACAGGAGGAGGAGCTCAGTCAGGAATGGTCGCTCACCTCCTACTGTGCAGTCCAGTTCCTAACAGGCCATGGACTTCCATCAGTCTGTTGCCTGGGGGCTGGGGACCCCTGGTATAAAGAGGATAAAGGGCCAGGCTAGGTGGCTCATACTTGTAATCTCAGCACTTTGAGAGGCCAAGGCGAGAGGACATTTGAGGCTAGGAGTTCAAGACCAGCCTGGCCAACATAGCAGGGCTCCATCTCTACATAATCATCATCATTATCATCATCCACAAAAAATGAGCTGGGCATGGTGGCGCATACACGCGGTCCCAGCTACTTAGGAGGCTGGGGCAGGAGGATCCCTTGAGCCCAGGAGGTCAAGGCTGCAGTGAGCCATGATAGTGCTACTGCGCTCCAGCCTGGGCAATGGAACCAGGCCCTATCTCAAAATTTAGAAAAAAGAAGCTATGGAAACTAGGAAGCTAGAGGGTTGTTATTTTAAATAGAGCTGTCAGGGGAGTTCTCTCTGAAAAGGAGAGTGGGTGGCAACAGTATGTGGGACAAAAAGATTCCAAATGAATGGAGAGAGTAGCAGTGCCCAGGTGGAAGGCGGAAGTGGGGAGAAAGGACCAGCAAGGAGACCCCTGTTGCTACAGTGTAGGGGGGAGGGGGCTCACGCAGACCACATCAGGCTTGCTTGTGGAGACTGTGCAAGTGAGACGCAGCTTGGCCAGGACAGAGGTGGTGGAGGTAGTGAAAAATAGTCTCATTCTAGGTATATTTGGAAAAGGAACCCATACGGTTTGCTTATAACTGGGATGTATGTGATATGAGAGAAAGAGCGGCAGAGAGCGTAATTCCCCAGTCCTTGGTTGAACAGCTGGAAGAATGGGATGCCACTTACGGAGATGGGGAAGAAATGGGACGGCCTCTGGGCAGGCACATTGGGAGGTCTGATGTCTTTTAGGTTACGTTAAGTTTAAGTTGTCCATTCGACATCTGCGTGGTCGTCATTGGATAGCATGGTCACCAGTGTCCAAATGTACCCTTGTGAAGTGTTTTGTTTTGCATGTGTGTTCTGTCTCCTTAAGGGAGGCCAGAAACTAGGTCTTAACCAATAGGAACTCTTCTAAGGTTCCTACACTTAGGAGGTGCTCAGTGTGTACTTATTCAACTTTTATTAAAACTGCAAAGCCTAAAATGTGTCATTAGGAACACTCAATAATATTTTGAGGCCAGGGGAGGTGGCTCACACCTGTAATTCCAGCACTCTGGGAGGCTGAGGCAGCTGGATCACTGGAGGTCAGGAGTTCAAGACCAGCCTGGTCAACACAGTGAAACCCCATCTCTACTAAAAATACAAAAATTAGCCAGGTGTGGTGACGCACACCTGTAGTCCCAGCTACTCGGGAAGCTGAGGCAGGAGAATCGCTTGAACCCGGGAGGCGGAGGTTACAGTGAGCCAAGATCGTGCCACTGCATTCCATCCTGGGCAACAGAGCAAGACTCCGTCTCAAAAAACAATAACAATATTTTGAAGCTCCTCAGCATCATAGGAAACACCCACATGGGTCTCAAATTCAAGGAATTCACAGACTCATTGTTCCACATGAAGATAACATCATCTTACAAAATCACACCGTCTCCGTTTCACGTCCAAAACAGTCCTCGCTGGCATTGACAGCGTGTTTTGAGATGGAGAAGGCTCCTCTCCAAAGGAATTTCAAGCAACAGATTTGATTATATATATTCTCACTGAAAAACCCCTCAGTGAGATTTCTTCATTAGCTGTTAATGATCAAAAAGTTTATGTCCTTATGACAAACCTAATTATAAAAATAGATTTGCTGTGAGTACTTGAGTGTACTTATTTGAGATGTGTGTAACAAGATTTTAACTTTCACCAAAGAAAGGGAAAAAACTTATTTTACTTCACATACATTCAGACCCCAAGGGGGGAAAAGCACATTGTCTAGATAGCTCAAATTAACTAATTAGTGAGAACAAAACTAGCATTAGCCTGACAGGCTATCCGATCCGTGCCTACAATGATCAGATTGTCTGAATAATCTTCCGTTCCTACTTCAGCTTTCATGGACCTGGCTGATACCTGGTCATGGCTTCTTTTCGCAGAATGACACAGCTCCTTTGGTAGAAAGCAAGGCCAGAATTTAGGCAAAAAGAAACAAAGAGAAGCCTTTGAAGTGATAAAAAAGAATCTCCCAGGCCTATCTAGGTTAACATAAATTCCATTAACAGGACGGGCAGATGCGATGGCTCATGTCTGTAAGCCTAGCATTTTAGGAGGCTGAGGCTGGTGGATCACCTGAGGTCAGGAGTTCGAGACCAGCCTGATAAACATGGTGAAACCCCGTCTCTACTAAAAATGTTAAAACTTAGCCAGGCGTGGTGGTGCATGGCTATAATCCTAGGTACTCGGGAGGCAGGAGAATCGCTTGAATTCAGGAGGCAGAGATTGCATTGAGCTGAGACGGAGCCACTCCACTCCAACCTGGGCAACAGAGCGAGACTGTCTCAAAAAAAAAAAACAAAACACCAGTCATTAGCATCATCTTATTTTAGTGCACATCTCAAGCATTCTCTCTCTCTCCATCACTTTTCTCTCATGAATTTTTCGGTCGGCTAGTCCGGCTATGATTCACACCGCAGCATTTAATTCTAAGGCCTGTCTTTGGAGGCTTGGAGTTTGGTTTGGTTTTTAGAGACAGAGTCTTGCTGTGGCACACAGACTGGAGTGGCGTGGGAGCTCGAGTGACCCTCCCACCTCTGTAACCAAAATTAGGTGTGGCTGCTCACCACTCAAAAGCCAAGTATGAGAGATAAGGTGGGTGAGAGGAAAAGCAGGTTTACTGGGAAAGCCAGCAAAATTGAGAAGATGATGAGTTAGCATTCTAAAGTACCATCTCCAGGCTGGGCACGGTAGCTCACACCTGTAATCCCAGCACTTTGGGAGGCAGAGGCGGCTGGATCACCTGAGGTCAGGAGTTTGAGACCAGCCTGGCCAACATGACGAAACCCGTCTCTACTAAAAAATACAAAAATTAACCAGGTGTGGTGGCGGATGCCTATAGTTTCAGCTACTTGGGAAACTGAGGCCGGAGACTCGCTTGAACCTGGGAGGCGGTGGTTGCAGTGAGCTGAGATTATACCACTACACTCCAGCCTGGGCGATAGAGCAAGACTCCATCTCAAAAAAAATAATAATTAAAAAAAATAAAATACCATCTCCAATATATTAGGCTGGTCGGAGGGTTTTTATGGGAGGAGGCTCTGGGGGAGACGTGGGTGTTGGTATCGAGGAGGCTGAGGACCGCAGACATCTGGGTACCAGTGAGCCTTCGAGGAGGTTGCGAACTTCTCTGTCCTTCTTCAGATCACAATGCTTCTATTAGTTTTTAACAACATATGCTTCCCCTTTAATTCCAGAGTTAGTTTTTAAAAGTACATGATTCTTGATTGTGTATATTATCTCGGTGCTCTAAAATTATCCCAGCCTCCATGCAGGAAAGGGTAAAACCCTGGAAACAAAAACCGAGTTAGCTATGTTCATTCTTTTGCTATGTCATGGTTGTACCTTAGCCAACCAACGTGCTGGGATTACAAGAGTGGTGTCTTTGGAGTTTTGAGATGTGGAAAGGCCTTCAGAATATCCAACAACATTAGGAAGTCTTTAGTGGCAACGTGTCCATCTGTATCCTGGCTTTTGCAGGAATCAATTATATTACTGTTATAAAAGGCTTGTAGACATTTCTTAATGAGGCTACAGATACTTGGTAACATGGAAATCCTCAGACAGAGTTATCTGTGAGCATACAGTAGATGTTATTTTCAGAAAATTAAATATTGGCTGCCCTGCGAAGTGTATATAATGTGGAACACACAACCAGAAAAGAGGCTGACATGTTTGGAAATAAGGCTTCTGGTCTTCTGAATGTCACATTACCTCTGCCTGGTGTTGGGCAAGAATAAGTAAACCGCAACTCTGGAAGAAAGTCTTACGAGATAGGTATTAACACCTGAGAGCTTTATTTTTGTGATATGGAAATGCAGCAAGACAGTCTCCACTTGATGCGAGATTTGTTTCCTTCTGTTCAGTTTATGCTGTTAATGGCTCTAAGAGGTTTGGGAGAGGATCTATGGAGCCAGTTCCAGATTGGTCCTCTTACTTAGAATACATTGGGCATCCCCATCTGATACTGTAACTTGTAAGTATATTTGTCTAGGTATATATGCACATGTATGTTTGTGTGTGATATAAATGTAGTTCTGAAATTGAACAGTGTCACACACTTGTACAACATAACCAGAATTGTATGAGTGGCTTTAAGGCAAACATGACATCACAATTTTCTGTTCCACAAAACAAATCCATGAGCTCATGCCATTGGATCTTACTTATTTCAGGCAATATTCACACCGTTGGCGGGTAGTGGAAATGCTGAGTTCATCTCTTTTTTTTTTTTTGAGATGGCATTTTGCTCTTGTTGCCCAGGCTGGAGTACAATGACATGATCTTGGCTCACCGCAACCTTCACCTCCTGGGTTCAAGTGATCTCCAGCCTCTGCCTCCCAAGTAACTGGGATTAAGGCATGCACCACCACGCTCGGTTAGTTTTTTGGCATTTTTAGTAGAGACAGTGTTTCTCCATGTTCTTCAGGCTGGTCTCAAACTCCCGACCTCAGGTAATTTGCCCACCTCGGCCTCCCAAAGTGCTGGGATTACAGGCATGAGCCACCATCTCTGGCCCAGTTCATCTCTTTTTGGTGACATTGTAAGATCTTTGCTCACAAGGCTAGACGTCAGGAAGCACAGAAAAAAGAAAATGGGTCTGCGGATCAAAGACTAGGATGAAATCCCAAACCTAATGGCTAACAGCTATGATATTGGGCAAGTGACTTCATCTCTCTGTGAATATTCATAAAATTCATAAAATTGGAATAGCAATACTTGTCTCACTAGTATATTGTGAACTTTAAACAAAATATTTTTTGTAAAGTTTGTATCTGAGAGCTTGACAGAGTAGGCACTCAAAAAATTTTAGCTTGTTGGCCTGGCGCGGTGGCTCACGCCTATAATCCCAGCACTCTGGGAGGCCGAGACAGGTGGATCACGAGGTCAGGAGTTCAAGACCAGACTGGGCAACATGGTGAAACCCCATCTCTACTAAAAAATACAAAGATTAGCTGGGCATGGTGACTTGTGCCTGTAATCCCAGCTACTCGGGGGGCTGAGGTAGGAGAATTGCTTGACCCAGGACCCTGGAGGCAGAGGTTGCAGTGAGCCAAGATCGTGCCACCGCACTCCAGCCTGGGCTACAGAGCGAGACTCCATCTCAAAAAAAAAAGAAAAAAAAAATTTAGCTTGCCTCACATTATAAATATAGCGCAGAACAATAGTAATACACACATGTGTATGGGTTCATGCTTACAGGCTGCCATACGAATGTACTCAAGTTGTCTCTTCTAAAAACATGCTTTGTATGGATCCAGTAAAGTCTGTCATTCTAGAAGCTATCAGAACTATATCAATCAGAGTTCACAAAGGAGATGAAGAAGATAAAGTAGAAAAGCCACAATCCATGGAAATTTACTACTTTTAAAGGGTTTTTTTTTTTTTTGGTACTTTAATTATGTATGTGTGTTTTTGTGTGTCTGCATGTGTATAAAATCCAACAGAGGCCAGGTGCAGTGGCTCACACCCGTAACCCCAGCACTTTGGGAGTCCAAGGCAGGCAAATCACAAGGTCAGAAGTTCGAGACCAGCCTGGCCAACATGGTGAAACCCTGTCTCTACTAAAAATACAAAAATTAGCTGGGCATGGTGGTGTGTGCCTGTAATCCCAGCTACTCAGGAGGCTGAGGCAAGAGAATTACTTGAACCCTGGAGGTAGAGGTTGCAATGAGCCGAGATCACACCACTGCACTCTAGCCTGGGCAACGGAGTGAGACTGCGTCTCAAAAAAAAAAAAAAATCCAACTGAACATTTTAAATATTAGTGCATATAGCCAATATTCATTTAGATTTACCACATATCTGCCATTTTGATTCATCTTCCTTCCTCCCTGAGGAATTCTACCTACAAACTTTGATCTAGATTCATTTTTTTTTCCCTCTACCTAAAGAATACCTTTTAGTATTTTCTGTAATGCAGATCTGTTGGTGCCAAATTCTTTTAGTTACCGTTTGTCTGAACATGTCTCTATGGAAGGATCTTTTTGCCCCATATAGAATTCTTGATTGGCGATTCTTCTTCTTTAGCACTTTGAAGATATTCCATTGTCTACTGGATTCCATTATTTTTGTTGAGATGTAAAGTGTGAGTTCAATTGTTGCTTATTTGGAGGTAATATGTATTTTGTTCTAGAGGCTTGTGTGTGTGTGTGTGTGTGTGTGTGTGTGTGTGTGTGTGTGTGTCTGTGTAATGGAGTTTCTCTCATCACCCAGGCTGGAGTGCGATAGCATGATCTCAGCTCACTGCAACCTCTGCCTCCTGGGTTCAAGCAATTCTCCTGCCTCAGCCTCCCGAGTAGCTGGGGTTACAGGTGATTGCCACCACAACTGGCTAATTTTTGTATTTTTAGTAGAGACAGGGTTTCACCATGCTGGCCAGGCTGGTCTCAGAGTAAAGTAGTGTGATCTCAGCTCACTGCAACCTCCGTCCCCCAGGTTCAAGCCATTCTCCTGCCTCAGCCTCCTGAATAGCTGGGACTACAGGCATCTGCCACCACACCTGGCTTAATTTCGTATTCTTAGTAGCAACGGGGTTTCGCCATGTTAGCCAGGCTGGTCTCAAACTCCTGACATCAAGTGATCCACCCGCCATGGCCTCCCAAAGTGCTAGGATTATAGGCATAAGCCACCATGCCTGGCCTTTTTACTACCTTATTTGCTGTCCAGTACTATAAGAAAAAAATTTAAACATTTTGTCCAGAATTTTAAAATTTGTTTGCTTATATTTTTGTTTTTAGTTATCCTCAGAAGGAGGGTTGGTCCAAATCACCTAGTCTACTACATCTAGAAGGGACATTGAAAATTGCCTTCTTTTTTTTTGAGATGGAATCTCACTCTGTCACCCAGGCTGGAGTGCAGTGGTGCAAACTCGGCTCACTGCAACTTCTGCTGCCCGGGTTCAAGTGTTTCTCCTGCCTCAGCCTCCAGAGTAACTGGAATTACAGGCACCTGCCATTGTGCCAGGGTAATTTTTGTATTTTTAGTAGAGACAGGGTTTCACCATATTGGCCGGGCTGGTCTTGAACTCCCGGCCTTGTGATCCACCCACCTCAGCCTCCCACGTGCTGGGATTACAGGCTTGAGCCACCACGCCTGGCCTATCCAGTAAATATTTATTAAGCTCCAACCATATGCCAAGCATCCTTTTGCTGTTGTTGTTTGCTTTTTGAGAGAGAGTCTTCCTCTGTTGCCCAGGCTGGAGCGCAGTGGCACAATCTTGGCTCACTGCAACCTCTGCCACCTGGGTTCAAGTGATTCTTGTGTCTCAGCCTCCCGAGTGTCTGGAATTACAGGTGCCCACCACCACGCCCAGCTAATTTTTTTTATTTTTAGTGGAGACCATGTTTCACCATGTTGGCCAGGCTGGTCTTGAACTCTTGACTTCAGGTGATCGACCCACCTCGGCCTCCCAAAGTGCTGGGATTACAGACGTGAGCCACTGCAGCCAGCCACCAAGCATCCTTTTAGGGGCTGGGGACTCAGTGGTAAACATATCATGCCTGCCTCCTGGAATTCACCTACAGTCTCACTCTGATCAGTGTTTATTCCTGTCCTGTATGATAATAGTTGTCCATTGAGCTCATAAAATCTAAAACCATGCTGGGCTTCTGAGTTGCCCGCAGAGCCTAGCTCGGTGCTAAAAGCTAAGTGGTGGTCTGTCATTGCTCGGGTTCAAGTGACTGGTTCTAACAGAGACCAGCCATAGAGCTAACACTTGGCGGAATATTTTAAATACTGATGGCCTTTTCACTGGCTTCTGCCTATGGTAAATACAGATACAACCAAAAGTGAAGAGCCTCATTTATAGTGTATTGCTGGGGGAGAGGGAGGTTTGCAAACTGAGTCATATTTTCCCCCCATTCAACCTATGTGTATGTGTGTCTGTGCCTGTGTGTGCCTGTGTGTGTACGTGTGTGCCTGTGTCTGTCGGTGTGTGTCTCTGTGTGCCTGTGTGTGTACGTGTGTGCTTGTGTCTGTGTATGTGCGTGTGTCTGTATGTGTGTCTGTGAGTTCATACGTGTGCTTGCATCAAATCAACAAGAACAACACGTTTTCATTTGTTCCCTTCCTTCTTCCTTTGTCTCCCCCTTTCCGCAGGTCAGCGTTGAAGTTTTGCTGGAGTATCCTTTTTTTGTGTTTGGACAGGGCTGGTCTTCCTGCTGTCCGGAGAGAACCAGCCAGCTCTTCGATTTGCCGTGTTCCAAACTCTCAGTTGGGGATGTCTGCATCTCGCTTACCCTCAAGAACCTGAAGAACGGCTCTGTTAAAAAGGGCCAGCCCGTGGATCCCGCCAGCGTCCTGCTGAAGCACTCAAAGGCCGACGGCCTGGCGGGCAGCAGACACAGGTATGCCGAGCAGGAAAACGGAATCAGCCAGGGGAGTGCCCAGATGCTGTCGGAGAATGGTGAACTGAAGTTTCCGGAGAAAATGGGATTGCCCGCAGCCCCCTTCCTCACCAAAATCGAACCCAGCAAGCCTCCGGCCGCGAGGAAGAGGAGGTGGTCGGCGCCGGAGAGCCGCAAACTGGAGAAGTCAGAAGACGAACCACCTTTGACTCTTCCCAAGCCTTCTCTCATTCCTCAGGAGGTTAAGATTTGCATTGAAGGCCGGTCTAACGTAGGCAAGTAGAGGCAGCGTGGGGAAAGGAAACGTGGCTCTCCCTTATCGTTTGTATCCAGATTACTGTACTGTAGGCTAAATAACACAGCATTTACATGTTATCCTCTTATTTTAGGTTTCTGTTCTAACCTTGTCATTAGAGTTACAGCAGGTGTGTCGCAGGAGACTGGTGCATATGCTTTTCCCACGAGTGTCTGTCAGGGAGCAGGCAGGAGGAAGGGGGCTCCAGGCATCCCCCAGGAAGAAAGGAATGGGGCTTCAGGGCGCCTGCCTTCTCTAGCAGCTCAGAAGCAGCCAGGGGCGCCGACTCCCGCTAGTGTCAGGGGAGAGTTCCGTGGGAAGGGTCCTGCAAAGCTGCAGGGGTGCATGCATGTGGGGGTGCACAGGCGCTGTGGCGGCGAGTGAGGGTCTCTTTTTCTCTGCCTCACTCTCTTGCTGTCAGCATGGGACTGGGGATTCAGAGCAGGGTCCTCCTGGGGTTCCCACGTACAAAATCAACATCAGGAACCCAGCTTCAGGGCATCGCAGAGATGCGTCAGACGGCAGATTTGGAAAACTAACCATTTAAAAGAACACTTTTCTCTCCAACATATTTTGCAGTAAAAGCAACTTTTAATTGTATAGACATATATTTCCCCCATGGGGCCTGACTGCACTGATATCTATTTTTTTTTTTTTAAAGAGCAACTGCCACACGCGGGATTTCATTTCTGCTTTACTAGTGCAGTGATGTCACCAGGGTGTCGTGGTGGACAGGGAAGCCCCTGCTGTCATGGCTCCACGTGGGGTAAGGGGGTCTGGGGGTGGGGGCGGGGAGAGAGTCAACACCCACGCTGGTTTCTGTGCAGTGTTAGGAAAACCAATCAGGTTACTGCATTGACTTCACTCCCAAGAGGTAGATGCAAACTGCCCTTCCGTGAGAGCAGCGGAAGCTCTTCACGATGCGTTTGCAAAATCTTTTTGTCTTTTAACTCTAGTACTGTTTGTAGTTCATGACTATGGACAACTCGGGTGCCACTTTTTTTTTTTTTCAGATTCCAGTGTGACATGAGGAATTAGATTTTGAAGATGAGCATATATTACTATCTTTAAGCATTTAAAAATACTGTTCACACTTTATTACCAAGCATCTTGGTCTCTCATTCAACAAGTACTGTATCTCATTTTAAACTCTTTGGGAAGAGGAAAAAAAAAAAAAAAAACGAAGTTGCTTTCTTTTTTTCAACACTGTAACTACATTTCAGCTCTGCAGAATTGCTGAAGAGCAAGATATTGAAAGTTTCAATGTGGTTTAAAGGGATGAATGTGAATTATGAACTAGTATGTGACAATAAATGTCCACCAAGTACTACCTGATGGGAGGCACTTTTCACTTTGATGTCTGAGAAGCAGTTACAGGCATATGCAGAGTGGGCAGAGAAACGAGGAAAGGGATGGAGAGGAGAATACTCATTTTTGTCCAGTGTTTTTCTTTTTAAGATGAACTTTTAAAGAACCTTGCGATTTGCACATCTTGAGTTTGTAATTTGTGTGATATTCCTGCAGTTTTTATCCAATAACATTGTGGGAAAGGTCTGGGGGACTGAACGAGCATAAATAAATGTAGCAAAATTTCTTTCTAACCTGCCTAAACTCTAGGCCATTTTATAAGGTTATGTTCCTTTGAAAATTCATTTTGGTCTTTTTACCACATCTGTCACAAAAAGCCAGGTCTTAGTGGGCTCTTAGAAACTCTGAGAATTTTCTTCAGATTCATTGAGTTTTCCATAAAAACATTTATATATGTGAGCAAGATTTTTTTAAAAAAACAATTACTTTATTGTTATTAATGTTATTTTCAGAATGACTTTTTTTTCTATTCAAAATCAAATCACGATTTAATGTTTGGTACAAACCCAGAAAGGGTATTTCATAGTTTAAACCTTTCATTCCCAGAGATCTGAAATATCATTTGTGGGTTTTGAGTGCATCTTTAAAGTGCTTTAAAAAAAAAGTTTTATAAAGTAGGGAGAAATTTTTAAATATTCTTACTTGGATGGCTGCAGCTAACCTGAACAAATCCATACCTGATTTTTCTTTTACCCCCTTTTACCCTTCCTTCCTTTCGCAAATTAAAAAACAAAACTGACGTCAGCCCACATTTTGACTATCTTCATTTACATTCAGCGCTCAGCAGGACTAATGATTTTTATGAACCATTTTCTGGGGTGTACCAAAAACATCTGAACAGGTTTAGAGTAGCTAGAATAGTTCCTTGATTTTCCTGGAACTTCATTACCCTCTCAGCATGCTTGCAGAGAGGTGAGTGGGCTCATTCTTGCGGTCAGACTGCTTATTTAGTGCTGTATTTTTTAAACGTTTCTGTTCAGAGAACTTGCTTAATCTTCCATATATTCTGCTCAGGGCACTTGCAATTATTAGGTTTTGTTTTTCTTTTTGTTTTTTAACCTTTCATGGTAGAGGAATACGGGCTGCCACACAGACTTTGTTCTCGTTAGTATCACTATTGACAACTCATGTGGACTCAGAAAAACACACACCACCTTTTGGCTTACTTCGAGTACTGAACTGACTGGATCCACTCAACCAACACTAAGATGTGAAAACACACGTGGTTTGGAGCAATAGGAACATCATCATCATCATTTTTGTGGTTCTATTTCAGGTATAGGAATTATAAAAACAATTGGTTCTAAGCACTCGTCCCATCTCATTCTCTTGCTTTTTTAGCATGTGCAATACTTTGTGTGCCAATCGAGTCTGACCGGTGTGCTCTATCGTTAAAGCTCACTCCTTTCCGCTTTTTCCTTGTCTGGCTGATCTTCCCCATTCTGGCCAGAGCAGGGCTGGAGGGAAGGAGAGAGCCTCCCAGCTTTCCCTTGCTGCAGATGCCGAGTGCTGGGGGCGGGCAGCCTTCAGGAGCCCCGTGCGTCTGCCGCCGCGTTGCAGAAAAAGCCAGCCGAGGAGACCTAGGGGAGGAGCCGCAGTGTCCCCTGTCACCACACGGAATAGTGAATGTGGAGTGTGGAGAGGAAGGAGGCAGATTCATTTCTAAGACGCACTCTGGAGCCAGGTAGCCTGGAGTCGACCCATCCTCCACGGTCTTTTCTGCAAGCGGGTAGGCCCCTCCTCGGAGTCTGTGTCCTTGAGACTTGGAGCCTTGTCTGAGCCTGGCCAGGAAGCATGGCCGGTTGTGTGTGTGCGTTCTGAGCGTGCTGGCCAGTGGCTGTGGAGGGGACCACCTGCCAACCACGGTCACCACTCCCTGTGGTAGCTTTCTCTTCAAATAGGAAGAATGCACAGAGGGCAGGAGCCTCCTGTTTGCAGACGCTGGCGGGCCCCGAGGCTCCCAGAGCAGGCTGTCACCACTTCTGTGTCGCAAACATTGATGACAGGGGTAGAAATTCTTCGGTGCCGTTCAGCTTACAAGGATCAGCCATGTGCCTCTGTACTATGTCCACTTTGCAATATTTACCGACAGCCGTCTTTTGTTCTTTCTTTCCTGTTTTTCCATTTTTAAACTAATAACAGCAGGCCTTTTGCGTTTACAGTGGAACACAATCACCAAGAAATTAGTCAGGGCGAAAAGAAAAAATAATATTAATAAGAAACCAACAAACACGAACCTCTTTCTAGGGATTTCTAAATATATAAAATGACTGTTCCTTAGAATGTTTAACTTAAGAATTATTTCAGTTTGTCTGGGCCACACTGGGGCAGAGGGGGGAGGGAGGGATACAGAGATGGATGCCACTTACCTCAGATCTTTTAAAGTGGAAATCCAAATTGCATTTTCATTTGGACTTTCAGGATAATTTTCTATGTCGGTCAATTTTTCGTTTTCCCTAACTCAGCCAGTTTAGTTTGGGATGATTTGATTTTTGTTATTGTTGATCCCATTTCTAACTCAGAATTGTGAGCCTCTGTGTTTTCTGTTAGGTGAGTGTGTTGGGTTTCCCACCCCCCCCACCAGGAAGTGGCAGCATCCCTCCTTCTCCCCTAAAGGGACTCTGCGGAACCTTTCACACCTCTTACTCAGGGACGGGGCTGGTGTGTGTGTGGTACACTGATGTGTCCAGAAGCAGCACTTTGACTGCTCTGGAGTAGGGTTGTACAATTTCAAGGAATGTTTGGATTTCCTGCATCTTGTGGATTACTCCTTAGATACTGCATAGATTGCAATATAATGCTGCATGTTCAAGATGAACAGTAGCTCCTAGTAATCATAAAATCCACTCTTTGCACATAGTTTGATCTTTACTGAAATATGTTGCCAAAATTGATTTTTGTTGTTGTAGCTCTGGATTTTGTTTGTTTTGTTTTTTAAGGAAATGATTGACAATACCCTTTAACATCTGTGACTACTAAGGAAACCTATTTCTTTCATAGAAAAATCTCCAGTGCTTTTGAAGACACTAATGTCATGCTATTTCAGATATGGGTGAGGAAGCGGAGCTCTCCGACCGAAGGCCAGGCTTCTTGAGCTGTGTTGGTTGTCATGGCTACTGTTTCAGGAGCCACAGGCAGCTCAACAGACTGGGCTGTTGTCTTCTGAAACCCTTTGCACTTCAATTTGCACCAGGTGAAAACAGGGCCGGCAGACTCCGTGGCCCTATTCAGTTTCTTTGGCGGTGATATGAAAGGAAAGAGAATTACATTTTTTTTTTTTTTATAAGTGGAGTGGAGGCCTTTGCTTCCACCTTTGTTTTTAACCCAGCATTTCTGAAATAGAGAATTTAAGAACACATCAAGTAATAAATACACGGAGAATATACTTTTTTATAAAGCACATGCATCTGCTATTGTGTTAGGTTGGTTTCCTCTCTTTTCCACGGACAGTGTTGTATTTCTGGCATAGGGAAACTCCAAACAACTTGCACACCTCTACTCCGGAGCTGAGATTTCTTTTACATAGATGACCTCGCTTCAAATATGTTACCTTACTGATAGGATCTTTCCTTGTAGCACTATACCTTGTGGGAATTTTTTTTTTTTTTTAATGTACACCTAATTTGAGAAGCTGAAGAAAACAAAATTTTGAAGCACTCACTTTGAGGAGTACAGGTAATGTTTTAAAAAATTGCACAAAAGAAAAATGAATGTCGAAATGATTCATTCAGTGTTTGAAAGATATGGATCTGTTGAAACAATGAGTTTCATACTTTGTAAAAAAAAATTAAAAAGCAGAGAAGGGTTGAAAGTTACATGTTTTTTTGTACATAGAAATTTGTCATGTCTAAATGATCAGATTTGTATGGTTACGGCCAGGAAGAATTACTACGTAAAAGGCTCTTAAACTATAACTATGCTTACTGTTCTTTGTGTTACACATGGCCCTCGTCTGAGGGAGGGGAACTCGGTATTCTGCTATTTGAGAATACTGTTCATTCCCATGCTGGAAGTACTTCTCTGAGCTCCCTTCTTAGTCTCAACTCTTAAGCCATTGCAGCTTCTTTTTCTTCAGAGATGATATTTGACATTTTCAGCACTTTGTGTTCCTATAAACCCAAAGAATAGAATCTTGAACACGAAGTGTGTGTAACAAGGGATCCAGGCTACCAATCACACAGGACTCATTATGGGGACAAAATAACTTCACCTTCTTTCCCCCCACACCTCATTTAAATGGGGGGGGGGTCAAAACATGATTTCAATGTAAATGCCTCATTTTCCTTTAGTTTTATTTACTATAAAGAGGCCAAAATAAATGTGGAGCAACTTCTCAGAATAGTATTCCTGACCAAACACCAAGGCGGGCAGTGGACACTGGACAGCTGTGGGGATATTAAGCACCCCCACTTTCAATTCTTAAATTCAGAATCTGGTCCCCTCCCTTCTCATGGAAGGCAATTCTTCCGGTAGCTAACTTTCTCCTGTGTAATGGCGGGAGGGAACACCGGCTTCAGTTTTTCATATCCCCGTGACTTGCATACAAATGGTTCAACTGTATTAAAATTAAGTGCATTTGGCCAATAGGTAGTATCTATACAATAACCATCTCTAAGAATTTCCATAACTTTTCTTATCTGAAAGGACTTAAGTCTTCCACTGCAAATACATTGGAGGCTTCACCCACGTTTTCTTTCCCTTTAGTTGGTTTGCTGTCTGGATGGCCAGTGAGCCTGTCCTCTTTTCTGTGGCCAATCTGAAGGCCTTCGTTGGAAGCGTTGTTTACAGTCATCCTTACCAAGATAGCTAACATACTGTCCTCCAGAACACCAAGTACTAGATGACACTAGCTCAGGCTGTGGTCTTCAGAGCAGTTACCAAGAATCTCGGTGCACAGGTTTTCCCTGGTTCTTACAGGAACTACCTACTCTTTCAGTTACCTGGTCCAGGAGTGGGGTAAATCCTTGAGTCAGTGCATTTGAACTTGATACCTGTGCATTCGGTTCTGTGAAGGCTGCCCTTTTTTGGCGGGGTTTCTTCCTCTCCCCAGCCTGACTGCTCAACTCTAAATCCAAATTAGTGTCAGCCGAAAGGAGGTTTCAAGATAGTCCCTGTCAGTATTCGTGGTGACCTTCAGATTAGAAAGTCTTCACTTCCAGCCAGTGGAGTCCTGGCCCCATAGCCATCTCTGAGACTCGTACCACTGGATGTTTTAATAACGGATCATTACCACCAAACTTCCAATCGTACGCCTCCCCCAGGCCAACGGAAAACAGACACCAGAACTTGGGTTGAGGGCACTACCAGACTGACATGGCCAGTACAGAGGAGAACTAGGGAAGGAATGTTTTGCACCTTATTGAAAAGAAACTTTTAAGTGCATACATAATAGTTAAGAGCTTTTATTGTGACAGGACAACTTTTTCCATATGCGTGCATACTCTGTAATTCCAGTGTAAAATATTGTACTTGCACTAGCTTTTTTAAAACAAATATTAAAAAAATGGAAGAATTCATATTCTATTTTCTAATCGTGGTGTGTCTATTTGTAGGATACACTCGAGTCTGTTTATTGAATTTTATGGTCCCTTTCTTTGATGGTGCTTGCAGGTTTTCTAGGTAGAAATTATTTCATTATTATAATAAAACAATGTTTGATTCAAAATTTGAACAAAATTGTTTTAAATAAATTGTCTGTACACCAGTACAAGTTTATTGTTTCAGTATACTCGTACTAATAAAATAACAGTGCCAATTGCAGGTGTGCGTCTTTGCCTTCTGTTGGGTCCTCTAAGAAGAGGCCAGGAAAAAGGGGTTAATTTATTTGTCCTCTTTATTTTACCCCCGCTCTCCCTGGGTAGGTCGGAGGTGGGGAGGTGTTAACATGAGGCATTGCCTTTGCTGCTAATTTTTTGCAGGGTGAAGAGTGTGCTTGAGATGAGGTTCTAAGATAAAAGGCACACATCCACACCTGATGTCTTGGCTTCCTCAGGTCATGCTTATGTCTCCTAGCTGAACACGGCTGTTCACAAGAGGTCTATTTGTCTTTAAATGTGATAGCTTCATGGGCTCATGGGGCACAATCTTACGCTCTTTACAGATTTGCTCTAAACTGGTTAGTGGTCTCAAAGTGGAAAATTTATTTTTACTATTTCCTGTAATTCAAGACCATTAGAAATTCAACGAGGAGGCTGGGCGCAGTGGCTCATACCCATAATCTGAGCACTTTGGGAGGCCTAGGCATGAGGCCTGCTAGAGCCCAGGAGTTTGAGGCCTGCTAGAGCCCAGGAGTTCGAGACCAGCCTGGGCAACATAGGAAGACCTCATCTCTATAAAACAAAATTAGCTGGGTGTGGTGGCACATGCCTGTGGTCCCAGCAACTTGGGGGACCGAGGTGGGAAGGTGGTGTGGGACCAGGAGGTCAAGGCTACAGTGAGCCATAATCATACCGCTGCACTCCTGCCTGGGCGACAGAGCAAGAATCGGTCTCAAAAAAAAAAAAAAAATTCACTTTATGAAGCCTCTGCTTCAAAATGATCCTGGTGAGTTTTTGACTTTTAACTCCTCAGTTTCCATTTCCCTAAAAATTGGATTGTTAAGTACTTGCCTTTGGTTTGTGGAAACAAAGAGCCAGTCCGCAAAATCTTTACAGAAGATGGGTAGAGCATCATGTGTCCCTGCAAGGGACACAGGTCTAGGGGTGCCACAGTGGACAGACAGGTGTCATCCTCCCTGACCACTCCATTCTGAAAGAAGTTTCCTTACTACTGCTGGTCCACTTTTAACAGCTCCTTTTGAGCCAAATCATTAGCAAACTCCCATTCACAATTGCTACAAAGAGAATAAAATACCCGGGAATACAACTAACAAAGGATATAAAGGACCTCCTTCAAGGAGAACTACAAACCACTACTCAAGGAAATAAGAGAGGACACAAACAGATAGAGAAACGTTCCATGCTCATGGTTACGAAGAATCAGTATCGTGAAAATGGCCATACTGCCCAAAGTATTTAATAAATTCAACGCTATCCCCATCAACCTACCAATGACCTTCATCACAGAACTGGAAAAAAACACCTTAAACTTCATATGGAACCAAAAGAGAGCCCGCACAGCCAAGACATTCCTAAGCCAAAAGAACAAAGCCGGATGCATCACGCTACCTGATTTCAAACTATACTACAAGGCTACAGTAATCAAAACAGCATGGTACTGGTACCAAAACAGAGATATAGACCAATGGAACAGAACAGAGGCCCTGGAGGCAATGACACACATCTACAACCATCTGATCTTTGACAAATCAGACAAAAACAAGCAATGGGGAAAGGATTCCCTGTTTAATAAATGGTGTTGGCAAAACTGGCTAGCAGTGTGCAGAAAGCAGAAACTGGACCCCTTCCTGACACCTTATACTAAAATTAACTCTAGATGGATTAAAGACTTAAACATAAGACCTAACACCATAAAAACCCTACAAGAAAACCTAGTCAGTACCATTGAGGACACAGGCATAGGCAAGGACTTCATGACTAAAACACCAAAAGCAGTGGCAACAAAAGCCAAAATAGACAAATGGGATCTAATTAAGCTACAGAGCTTCTGCACAGCAAAAGAAACAATCATTAGAGTGAACTGGCAACTAACAGAATGGGAAAAAATTTTTTGCAGTCTACCCATCTGACAAAGGGCTAATATCCAGAATCTACAAAGAACTAAAGCAGATTTACAAGAAAACAAACCCATCCAAAAGTGGGCGACGGATATGAACAGACACTTTTCAAAAGACGACATATATGAGGCCAACAAACATATGACAAAATGCTCATCATCACTGATTATTAGAGAAATGCAAATCAAAACCACATTGAAATACCACCTCAAGGCCAGTTAGAATGGTGATCATTAAGAAATCTGGAGACAACAGATGCTGGAGAGGATGTGGAGAAACAGAAACTTTTACACTGTTGGTGGGAGTGTAAACTAGTTCAACCATTGTGGAAGACAGTGTGGCGCTTACTCAGGGACCTACAAATAGAAATTCCATTTGACCCAGCAATCCGATTACTGGGTATATATCCAAAGGATTATAAATCGTTCTATTATAAAGACACATGCACACATATGTTCATAGCAGCACTGTTTACAATAGCAAAGACCCGGAACCAACCCAAATGCCCATCGACAACAGACTGGACAAGGAAAATGTGGCACATATACACCATGGAATACTATGCAGCCATAAAAAATGTTGAGTTTATCTCCTTTGTAGGGACATAGGTGAATCTGGAAACCGTAATTCTCAGCAAACTGACACAAGAACAGAAAATGAAACACCGCATGTTCTCACTCATAGGCAGGTGTTGAACAATGAGAACACAGGGAGGGGAGCATCACACACTGGGGTCTGTTGCGGGGAGGGCTGGGGAGGGACAGCAGGGGGTGGGGAGGTTGGGGAGGGATAACATGGGGAGAAATGCCAGATGTAGGTGACGGGGAAATGGAGGCAGCAAACCACATTGCCATGTGTGTACCTATGCAACAATCCTGCATGATCTGTTCATGTACCCCAAAGCCTAAAGTACAATTAAAAAAAAAAAACAGCTCTCTTTAAGATGTCTTTTCCTTCACCCCTCTCCCTTATTTTGTAATAGTCTCTTGAAAACGAACATTTGAAGATGTGCATAAAACACGCCTTCCACGGAACCAGCCCGAGAGCCTCACACCTCACAGAGGACCACGAGGGCCAGGTGGGGAGCCTGCAGCCATGCCCCACGTCTTGCTCCACATTAAACAGCCTCTTGTCCCTCCTGTCTCCAAAGTGCAGTCCTTGTATTTCTAAAGCTGCAAGAATTACTCTTAATGGGCTGGGCACAGTGGCTCACACCTGTAATTCTAACACGTTGGGAGGTTGAGGAGGGCGGATGCCTGAGCCCAGGAGTTCGAGACCATTCTGGGCAACATGGTGAAATCCTGTCTCTACAAAAAATACAACAATTAGCTGGGCATGGTGGCAAGGTGCCTGTAGTCCCAGCTACTTGAGAGGCTGAGGTCAGAGGATCGCTTGAGCCTGGGAGGTCGAGGCTGTGGTGAACTGTGATCCTGCCACTGTGTTCCAGCCTGGGTGACAGAGTCAGACCATGTCTCAAATAATAATTTTTTAAAAATCTGAAAGGATTTAGTAGGGGGAAGTATTACACTGGAGTTAATGCTGCTGGATCTCTGAACATATTCTTAAAGGACCAACAGTATGCCTGTACGATCCCAGAGTGTGACGGTTCTGCTGGGACCCTTCTCACGCCATTGGTCACTGTGGACAATCAGGCCATTCATTCACCCTGGCACAGTAGCACGCTGTGGCCCTTCTCTATACCAGGGTCACTGCTTTCCCAAGAAAACTGACTTGCGTGCCTCCTCTTCAGCCTTATCAAAAAGTAAGTAAAACATCCTGATCTGCACTTTCCAGGCCTGGAACTCAGTACTTCGAAGTTAAGTGGCCAGTCATCACTTCTTCTGCGTTCACTGTTTAAACAAGCATCTTGGGGGACTGCTGCAGGTCAGCTGCAGAGGCCAGTTCTCCAAGACAATGTCACTGTTCCCAGCCCATTCACTGACCTTATATAGTAGTGCCGTGTGGTCCTTCCGGGAAAGGATTCCCTGGCGCACCAAGGGAATGTCTCTAACTCATGTCTCAAACCAGTGCCTTTTAGGATGCCACTAATCAAAGGTTTGGCTCTTTTGCAGTGCATCTCCACTTGCTGATTTCTCGGGAGATAACCTTTCCATACAACATCCAATGGAAATTCAAAGGGAGTTGGAACTGAGAAGCGGGGGGGGGGAGAAAAGATGGAGGAAAACAAAATGACATGAGAAGCCAGGACAGGGGCAGTTTCCTAGAGGCGACAGCAAACTGGTAGGGACAGATGACTTGTCCCTGAAAAGCCAGTGTAATGAAAGTCTTAGGAAAATACACTGCCCCAACCTTTTGAGTATGAGCTGGGAAAACAATTCAGGTTCATCTCTCCAGTTAATTGCTTTTGGTTGCTGGAGATACTAGAGGCGGTTACTCTGACTCTGGCCTGTCCGCCCCCGCCCCACACGGTCCTTCTCTCCCTGCTCCTCCTAAGGTGACTTGTCTGCTAACCGCCAGGAGTGGGTGGCCACCAGCCTCCTAGGGAGGGGGCGAAACAAATCCCAAAGCATTCGACTTGACTCCTACAAATACAAACTCCAGCACTTCATCAAGTCTTAATATAATAGCATTATATTAAAGTGAAACCATCTTCTTTTAAAAAAGAAAGAGAAAGAGAAAGGTGCAAGTGTCGGTTTGAACGATGAGGTTATGAGTTCCAGGCAGCAGGGCTCTGAGGTTGCGCCAATCAGTGCCTGGCGTCTGGGCCCCCGAGAAGGCACGCGAGAGGGCACCGAAGCCTCCAGGCGGCAGGAGGGTGGAGAGCGCACACAGCATTCCACCATTTGGCAGCAGCCAGAAGCTCAGCCCGAACAGACTAGGAGGGAGATGGGAAAAGCAGGTTTGGAAGCCGCCGCTCGAGCCAGATGCCGCTTCGTCCCCGGGGTTAACTGAACACGGTGTTGTGCTGCTGGGTCACCCGGATGAATGTGGCCCTCCTGCTGAGCTCCTTGAGTTTGGCGGCCCCCACGTAGGTGCACGTGGACCTCAGTCCCCCGAGAATATCCAGGATAGTGTTTTCCACATCTCCTTTGTAAGGCACTTCCACAGTCTTACCCTCGGAGGCTCTGCAAGACAAAGGAAGTTTTCTTTTTATCTAGCCTTTTCCCCCTTAGGAGCCCAGTGAGAATTATTCCCAGCTCCAGCACTTCCTGCAGCCCCTGAGGCACTCAGAAAGCCAGACCCCACCCTCTGACCCCATCCCCACATTCTACCAAGCGCCAAGATGATCACCAGCATCTCAGATGAACACATGCCTCCCATCCAAAGGGCACCGGCTCCCTGCTGGCAGCCCTGCACGCTGGGGAGAGGAAAGTCCTGGTAAGTAGCACTTGAAGGAGCTGGGGACATATGCCACCCCACTTGGTGACATTCTCTCCAGCAACACGCTCCCATCTGCCCCTAACGGAAACCACCTTTACCTTTCTATTCTACCTCAGGACGCACACCAACTTCCCAACAGCGAAAAGCCAAAATGCCCCCGGGAAGAGTGGCCCTGACAGATTCTCCTGTAAAGAGCCACCTGACCTCCTAGACCAGCCACAGGAAAAGCCCAGAGCTTCACTTCCCTCCTGCCCGCTCTCAGATCAGAAACTGAATGTCTTCAAGGGGGACGACCAGGACATTAAATGGACAACTCGGGTCCTACTAGGTTACATGGAAATCACAAGCAAGACGAGATGGCTCCGTCCCGATCGCTTGCCTGGCCTTCTGCCTTGCTGGGTACACCGGCCACCCCCAGTTCACCTCCCTGTTCTCTTACAAGTCACTACACCTATCCCCCTGCGCATGTGTGAGTCCAAACAAGGTGGAATCGGAGGAGAACCGAGCCCTGTCTTAGCTCTGGAGGCTTCCGGGCTTTGGATAGCATCTTTCCCATTTTCAGTGGAGTATTTAGAAATTCAGAAGGTCCAGCCTATGGCATGAACACTAAACAACATCACACTGTCCCCACTCAGCCCACGTCCCTCTCTTCACAAGGCCACCAGGTAACACTGCGTGACTGTTATTTGGGTAACACAGGTCATGTCCCCTTCCTACAACATGCGGATGTGGTCCAAACTGTATTCCCAGAAGGAAATCTGAAATCTCGGCAAAACTTTAGCTCTCATCGAAGGGTCAGGCAAGTTCTAACAAGTACCCAAATTCTGGAACTTTCTGTAGCCATTCTTTTCAGCTAGACAAGAGCATCCATCTCTCTCTCTTTTTTTTTTTTTTTTTTTTGAGATGGAGTTTTGCTCTTGTCGCCCAGGCTGGAGTGCAATGGTGCAATCTCAGCTCACTGCAACCTCCGCCTCCTGGGTTCAAGCAATTCTCCTGCCTCAGCCTCCGAGTAGCTGGGATTACAGTTGCCTGCCACCACTCCCAGCTAATTTTAGCATTTTTAGGAGACATGGTTTCACCATGTTGACCAGGCTGGTCTTGAACTCCTGACCTCAGGTGATACACCTGCCTCAAAAAGCAGCTCTTGACCAGACATTCATTACCTAGAATTTCAAAAGGGCGTTAATTCTTGGTCACCGAACAGGCAGCTACTTTACCATGGATAAAATTTAGCTACTTAAACCATCAGCCGGTTTAGAGCCCTAAGCTCAGGAAGACAAAGTCACTGGCCATACCCAGGACAGTGCAGGGCACAGCACTCTGTAACCCCAGACAGGCATCTGTGCCCGTGTGCCCGCAATGATGGACATTTCATTTTCCTAAGATATTTCCATGGCTTTCCTGGGGCTTGTTGGAAATTTCTAGATTCTTCTCATTGTTGCTCCTTTGCTAACTGTTGGTTTAACTTTTCACAAGTTCCTTCTTTACTGATGCTTAAGTCTGCTTACCTGTAAAATGAAGGTACTTTGCTTCTCAGGGACAGCATGAGAATGAAATAGTTAATGATTGGAAAAGAATCGGTAATGTGTACATAACTGTGCCATAAGTAATTTGTCAAAGTCGGGAAGCATTCTCATGACAAGATCATGGTCATGAGGTGGAAAACTGCCAGAGAGAGGGAGAGACAGAGAGACTGACTTAGAAACAGAGAGAAGCAGGCAGGTACAGCCTGCTCAAGCTGCAGCTTTCAGATTAAGGTTCTCATTTCCTCAGCAATTTCCTTCCCTGTCAAAGATTTGAATCCACTTCCAGAAGTGAGTCTTGCCACTCCTGAATCTTTTTATGTCATATCTAAACCCTGCTGAAATTACAGGAGACAGTTTTTCTTTTGGCTCTTTGGCTTCTGTTTGTACCATACCCTAATCTGTTGTAGCCTTCCTGATCTATAATTTTCTTTTTTTTTTTGAAACAGAGTCTTACTCTGTTGCCCAGGCTGGAGTGCAATGGGATGATCTCAGTTCACTGCAACCTCCACTTCCCAGGTTCAAGTGATTCTCCTGCCTCAGCCTCCCGAGTAGCTGGGATTACAGGCGCCTGACATCACGCCCAGCTAATTTTTGTATTTTTAGTAGAGATGGGTTTCACCATATTGGCCAGGATGGTCTCAATCTCCTGACCTTGTGATCTGCCTGCCTCAGCCTCCCAAAGTGCTGGGATTACAGGCGTGAGTCACCGCGCCCAACAATTTTTTTTAGAACCTAAAACAGATGCAACCACGAGGGCAAAACAGGTAATCCAGGCAAAGCACGTAACTGTTGCTCACCCATGAAAGCTCCACTTACATTCTGGCACAGAGGAGACATGTGCAGACCCTCGGATGCTGACAATCGTTGCTGGTAAAGCACTAAGCTTCTTGGCCATAGGTCCAGCTCACCCAACTGAGCAACCTCCTCCATGGGGGACCACATGGAGGAAAGTGGGCCTGGGGGGCTACCTGGGAGGAGTGAGTGTGCCCGTATTTCTGATTGGCGTCGATCTTTCCCATCCTGCCTTTCCCATGCTACAATATCTTTACTGAGGTTCACCACCAAAAGAGAAAGAGACCAGGGAGAATGAGACTGAAGTGTAAGTCAACCAGAACCCTACAAAAGAACAAAACTCTGGCAGAATACCCACACCTCCCCCCAGTCTCCCCGCCTACAAATCTCAGTGGAGTTCTGAGATTTTGCTGCTAACTTGATAGGAACTTTATATAATACATCTGAATCCCAGGTCCTCAAAATGAGCCTTTGAGTGTGGAATGGGTGGTAGGAAATAAAGGGTGTCGGCCAGGGAGGGCTTAGGTTTCCACTCCAGCACTGGGACAAAGTCTGAAAACTGGAGGGAGAAGCCTGAGGTTTCCTGGAGAAAGGCGACCAGCCAATTCACAGCCTGCTTCTCTCTGCGGATGGAGCACCTTCGGTCCTGACCTCACGTTGTATTACAGCTTGCTTTTGCAATGAGAATCAAGAGCAGGCTCTATGGAGCAGGGTGAGGCAGTGAGTATACTGTCATCAGGTTCTTCTGTTTGTTTTTGAGGCAGGGTGTCATTCTGTTGCCCAGGCTGGAGCACGGTGGCATGCTTATAGCTGACTGCAGCCTTCAACTCCTGGGCTTAAGCCACCTTCCTGCCTCAGCCTCCTGAGTAGCTGGGAGTACAGTCACGTCACACCACACCCAGCTAATTTTATGTTGCCTAGGCTTATCTGGAACTCCTGTGCTCAAGTAATCCTCCAACCTTGGCTTCCAGAAGCATGGGGATTACAGGCATGAGCTACTGTGCCTGGCCCCATCATCAGGTTCTTCAAACACATATGCAGACAGTTAAAATGGAAGTTATTCAGGAAAGACCCAGGTGTCTTTGGAAACCATGGGTTAAAAACACACATCAGGGGCTGGGCGCAGTGGCTCACGCCTATAATCCCAGCACTTTGGGAGGCCAAGGTGGGTGGATCACTTGAAGTCAGGAGTTCAAGACCAGCCTGGCCAACATGATGAAACCCCATCTAAACTAAAAATACAAAAATTAGCTGAGTGTGATGGCAGGCGCCTGTAAACCCCAGCTACTTGGGAGGCTGAGGAAGGAGAATCACTTGAACTCAGGATGGGGAGGTTGCAGTGAGCCAAGATCGTGCCATTGCACTCCAGCCTGGGCGACAGAGTGAGACTCCACCTCAAAAATAAAAAAAAAAATAAAAAAAATAAAAAATAAAAACACATATCAGCAGAAGTGAACCCCAGTTCCAGAGTGGATGGCATGACTGAAAGCTGAGAATGCCACCTGTGTCGACTCTTCGAGCCTGTAGGCAGGGGAGAAGCTGTACGAGGTGTGCAGCATTCTTCAGGAAAGGCCTGGCCACCGTGCAGTGCTCTAGACCACACCTACCGCTTCCTGTGCAAGAAGAGAGTCATTCTTCAACTCCATTCTTCCAGCCTGAATTCCCCTCAAGCCAGAGATCAAAGCTTCCATGGATAGCTCAGCAATGGCTCTACTGGAAGGACAAGGAATAATCCCACCCACCCTCAGAGGTCTGGAATATTCCCTTCAGGACTGGAACTCACTCACATATACCCCTGGTCACACTTCCAATCCGTCCCCAAACACTTCTGCTCTGTACTTGTTGTTGGGAACCCCAAGCACTGCAAATGCTAACTGGATAAAAAGCTGGGTTCTTTAAAAAGAACCCCTTCCCATGGTACCTTAATATACACAGAGCTGCTATTCAGACCGACTTCCATCCCATCTCTGGAAGCAGCAGGAGCAAGGCCGGGCCTCGAGGGTGCGTCCCGGGGCCACCCTCACCTGTACTCAGCAACTCCTCCTGCGTGCTTCTTCATGGCCGTGTCCGAGCTCATCCCGTAGAAGAGCTTGAGCTTCTGTCCGTTCCTCTCAATCACTTCTCCAGCACACTCTGTATGACCCGAAAACATCCCTCCCAGCATGACAAAATCGGCTCCAGCTCCTACATGCCAACAGTGGGGACAAAAGAGAGTAGCAGAGAAAAGAGCGCAGGGGAAGCAGGCTCCCCAAAAATCCAAGTGCTTGCCCAGTTCGCCTCCCCCTCCGCCAGCCGTAGTCAGGAGAGAGGATGGGCCTCTCACGTCTCTCCTCCTGGAAAATGGGAGAGGGTCTCCATGCAGGGAGACAGGGACAGGGGATGCGGGGAGAAACAAACGCAGCCACAGTGTATGGGGCTGGTGTCCCCTACACTGGACCATTCTTAAGGGCTATTAAGGGCCAACTAGGACCACCTTCCTCCGATCTAACTCTTCTAGAATCAGAGAAACATTAAAAATTGGGCAGTATTCTGCCAGGTACGGTGGCTCATGCCTGTAATCCTAGCATTTTGGGAGGCCGAGGCGGGCAGATCACTTGAGGTCAGCAGTTCAAGACCAGCCTAGCCAACATGATGAAACCCCATTTCTACTAAAAATACAAACATTAGCCAGAAATCCCTTGAACCCGGGAGGCAGGGGTTGCAGTGAGCTGAGATCATGTCATTGCATTCCAGCCTAAGCAACAGAGGGAAACTCTGTCTCAAAAAAAAAAAAATTGAGCAGTATTTTAGAAAGCATGTTATCTAATCTTATACTTAATGCAGTGATTCCTCTACGATGTCCCCTCAGGCGTCTGGTCTGTACTTGAAGCTCTCTGCACTCTGACACTCCCAATGCTATTTATAGGTCAGGAAAGGGCCTCAGAACAGAATGAACCTCCTACACTAGTGATGTCTTCAAGGAAACAAGCCCCTGTGTTATGGAAGCCATGTAAAACTCTACCCGCACCACAGCTATGCTACATATTAGACTTCCACAGTAAACGCTCCACCATTCTAATAGTCACCGAATGACCACAGTTCCAGGACAGGCGCAGAGGAGGCAGAAGCGCTGAAGCTGCCTGTCTTTGTGGGCTCTGCTGGCACAGGCTCAGGGCAGGCTCTATGTTTATCCCAAGTGCATGGCACATGGTAGATGCTAAATGACTAGCTGTCAGAAAAGGAAAGGAACATGTGGGAGAAATAATGAAAACAGTTCTCATTCCCCATCTTGTTCATGGATCACTGTGCAGAGAGAGTCTTCACTGCCTATTAACTAAGGAACTGCTACAACCTCCCCTCCTGAGTAAATCCTACTGAGGGTTTACATTTAGAACAGAACAAGACGGCAGGCAGTGGGGCACAGATGCATTAAGTAAGAGGATGAAGGAGGAGGGGAGCCTGCCAAATCCTAATTAGGAGAAGAAAACGTAGGAACCCCTCAAAGTGGTCCTGACGCCTTCGATCTGGTCATCTAAACACTGGTAGAGCACTCTGGGGTTCACGTTGGCGTTACAGTCCCTTCCATTCAGCGTGACGGAAAGGCATGGGTTTCTGGCACTCAGGGAAGCGAGACACAACACAACCTTCCTACATGGCAGCTACCTCTGAAGATCCTCCCTCCCTTCCGGGGTTCCTAACATGAATGCTAGCCCCCTGGTCCTCCTGCCATGATTTTAAGGAGGCAGAGGATAACTGGGTCCAGCCACGATTCCTGACCACAATTCCAGGAGCACAGCACCTCCTTGGCAGCTGCAGAGGAGCAGATGTCAACAGCAGGAACGCAGAACACAGACACATTGAAAGAACGCTTTGACGGGTTCCCAGCCATTTTCATTTCGGGACACTCTGGCATCCTTCCCTGACACAGTCCCTCTCCCTCCACTGAGTCTCTGCACAAGCATGGCTGCACTGACTGACAGACAGTGGAGGAGGGAATGACACCTAACGGAAACTGAGCTGAGCATGGTCCAAAGCCCAGGAAACTGTGATCTACAAGGCACCTTCTCAACCAGCCACTTTAAAGTGTGTTCGGCTCCCTTTCTGTACAGAGAGCATGTGTGAGGCAACACAGAGTCCGAGATGCACCACCACCTGTATTAAGTAGATGCAGCTCAAAAACCGATCGTGGCCAGGCATGGTGGCTCACACCCATAATTCCAGCACTTTAGGAGGCCGAGGCGGGCGGATCCCCTGAGGTTGGGAGTTCAAGACCAACCTGACCAACATGGGGAAACCCTGTCTCTACTGAAAAAAAATAATAATACAAAATTAGCCAGGCGTGGTGGCGCGTGCCTGTAATTCCAGCTACCTAGGAGGCTGAGGCAGGAGAATCGCTTAAACCCGGGAGGCGGAGGTTGCAGTGAGCTGAGATCGTGCCATTTTACTCCAGCCTGGGTGACAAGAGCAAGACTCCATCTCAAAAAAACAAAAACAAAAACACAATCGTAAAATTGCCCTTGGCCGACGATCCTTACAACACAGGGTATGCGACAGTCCTGGTTAGCAGAGGCACTGTGTTCTCCTCCTTCTGCCCCTGATTGCAGGACTGTGACCTTGTCATTCCCTCCTAGAGCCTCAGTCCCCTCAACTATAAAATAGGAACCTGGGATCAGTGGAGGGTCTGTAGATTCCCTTCCACAGATGGGGCCTATGATTAGGCTGAGGTTAAATCCCATTTTTTATGACGCCCTTTGGGTTGCTCTGAAACCTTGTTGCTAAGAACACTGCCCTGTGTCTTCCTTTGTTACTATCAGGGTTGTTGGCTGACCATTTATTTATTTTGATTTTTCTTTCTTTGGGACAGGGTTACTCTGTCACCCAGGCGATCTTGGCTCACTACAACCTCTGCCTCCCGGGTTCAAGCGATTCTCCCACCTCGGCCTCCCGAGTAGCTGAGATTACAGGTATGCACCACCACACCTGGGTAGTTTTTTTTTGTATTTTTAGTAGAGATGGGGTATTGGCCAGGCTGGTCTCAAACTCCCGGTTTCAAGTGATCCGCCCACCTCAGCCTCCCAAAGTGCTGGGATTACAGGCATGAGCCACTGCACCAGACTGAACTTCTTTTTTTCTGGCATCATCAAAGTGTGGAGGCATGGGAGCTTCGGTTCTGCCTCCTGCTGGCACCCACAACGCCTGCTTCATGGTCTGGAGCCTGCAGCCACAGCGCCAGCTCTGACTTCCAAATGCAGTCTGCAGTTCAGTGGCCAGCAGGGGCTGGACAGCGTACCTTACTTAGCCTGTGGTGCTGAGACGCTCGACCTCTAGTGCTTTCCCAAGAAAAGCTCAGGACCCACTGCCCTCCCACCACGGCTCCCTGATCCCCAGTCCCAAGGGCTCACAGCAGCCACTGCTGCCCCCCGGGGAGAGGCAGGCTCCAGCCTCCCGTGAGAAACGGCTGCGGGACTTTTCCAGGCTGGCTCCAAAAAACCCCCTGTGGTTCCCACACATCACAACTGGCACCGTCCCCATGGACAGGTCCCCAGAGCCTTCTCTGCCCTGGAATGAAAAGGCCACGACTTCACCCACTCCTGGCTTGCAGGACGTTACCCCTAGATCCATCTCCTGGGGCATCTGTGACCTGCTCTGCCATAAACCAGAACCAAACCGATGCTGGCATCTGGGCCAACTGGGGCTGAAACCCAGGGAGAGGAAACTCCAGTCAGGCCCCGAACTTCCCCAGCAGGCCCCTCCTCATTGAGGTTGCCACCTGGAGAGGTGCAGGGAGCTCCCTCCCTCCTTCCTTCCCTCTTCCTGCACCAGGGCCCGGCCTTACCAAAGGCTTTGGCGACATCCCCCGGACACGTGCAGCCTCCATCCTTCACAGAGGAAAAAGCAAAGACAGGACATCATCAGTGGAAGCTCAGCCAGGCTGTCCCCTACCCCAGGATGATCCAGTGACCAGGGGTTCAGACCCACCACAGCCCCCAGCCCCCCACCACCATGGCTGTTGCTATCTGACAGGGTGTATTCCCCTCAATATTGCATCTTTCACTCCCAAGCCCATCCAGTCTTCCTCTGTGGGTCAGAGGCTGGCATCACCCACCACTTGCCATCCTGGGCTCAGGCACTTCTGCTGGCGAGCAGGAGGCAGCAGGGGCTGTGAGCAGTGGGGGGGGCTCGGCCCTCATCCCATGCCAGCCCCTTATATAGCACACCCAGCCCTTCCACCGTCCACGCTCATTCTCACTCAGGAGTCACCTTTCCCTCTCTGCCTGGTGTGAGGTGAGATTTATTTAGTACAAAGGTTGAATTCTTTTAAGAGCCAGGAAAAGGACCTTGAGTTAATCCTTTTATCTTTCCAGGTACCTCCACGTCTCCTATTCCTCACATATGGTACACAGTTACCTTAAAATCAAATGTCTGTCTTCCACCCACACTGCCCAGACAGAGCATGCCTGGGCTGGCTGAATGTGTAGCAGGCCCAGTCGTAGCAAGGTTCAGCTATGGGGGGTATGGTTCAAACCCCAGCCACACAGTCCAAGGCTTCCAGGACGCAGAGCTAGCTGCATTTGCTTCCAAACACAAGACACCAAACGCCCGGGCTGCTACCTGCTATTCCTCATGTAGTCTGGGTGTGGTTCAAGGGGCACAAGGACAGCAGCAGTTCCCTGGAGCAGCAGCCAGACACACAGGGACAGCCACGGAGGCCACGGCGCAAGGGGAGACAGCAACGGTGTCACTTTGAAATTAATTGGCATGGCAAAGCGAAGGGCATTTTGGGGTTATACCTCTGAAAGATAAATAAATATGCCAAGATTTTGAAGCATTAACAAGGTGTATGGAGCCGCAAGCGCTGTTCCTGTCTCCACACGGAGGGTTTGGGCCAGGTAACAGACAGCAAGACTGTCTCAGAAATAATTACTCCCCAGTCCTCTGTGGCCCTCTGGGGGTCAGAGAAGCAATGTATGAATAACACATTTGATTGAGGACATAACTGTAGTCGGTAAATGTTTGTCAAGAAAAGGTCCAGCCTTCACACTTAACCTTTTGATCAGAGCTGCAAAGAAGTGAAACAATATAGAAGTCCTAGCTCCTGGAGTGACAAGCCTCATAGGTAGATAGAGAGGACTGAATCACTGACACCCTATGTTCTCAGTTTGAGATGTCCTTTTCAAGATGGTTCACCCAGTTTCCCATCCTCTAACTCCAGACGTGCATGTACCTTCTTGCAGACTGCAACACGACGTAGCCTGGTACCCTGTCTTTCCTCCATTCCTTCCCAAAGTGGGTCCCACCTTCTGGGGACAGGTGCATCCCTTTATCAAAACCAGCTCTACACAGTGTTTCACACTTCTGGCCTCAAACAGATTAAATAAACTCATGCTCCCATTAAAGTAAGTCCTATGTATGACTTAAAAAAAAAAAAAAAGAGCCAGGCAAGGTGGCTCACTCCTGTAATAATCCCAGTACTTTGAGAGGCCGAGGCAGGCAGATCACCTGAGGTCAAGAGTTCGAGACTAGCCTGGCCAACATGGTGAAATCCCATCTCTACTAAAAATATAAAGATTAGCTGGGCATGGTGGGCACCTGGAATCCCAGCTACTCGGGCAGCTGAGGCAGGAGAATCACTGGAACCCAGAAGGTGGAGGCTGCAAGTGAGCCGAGATCACACCACTGCACTCCAGCCTCGGGAACAAAGAGCAAAACTCTGTTTCAAAAAAAGAATCACATCACTCTTTTGTTCACCTATTTGTGTCTCCTGTGGTGTCCTGAAAATTTCATTTTATTGTGGTGAGTGAGGAGGCCTGACTTACGGGCCCTGTGCTATGGGACCCCAAGAAAATCAGCCTCTCTCTTCCCAGGAGAGGCCAAGAGATCCACAGTTAGTACAACTGTAGGACGTGTCGCAAAGAAGAAATCTTATTTATGGTGTTACCTGCTCACGGGCGTTTTTGTGTGCACTTGTGAAATGGACAGCGTAGACCAAACAAGCCCAGTTGCACATTTAACCAAGAGCCATCCAACGTCACATGATGCCTTAGGACAGACAGGGGAGTCTGCTTCCTACTACTGTGTATTTCCAAAAGTGTTCAGAGTGTCCTGCCACGTTCTTGGGAAGCAGAGTAGCTCCAGCAATCTAAGACTCACATGTATCTTCACACATAAATATTCACAGCTGCTCAAAGGTTGTTAAAAACAGCATTATCATCATTTGGGCAAGTACTTAGTTCTGTCAAGTGTTCAAAGCGGTAATTTACAAGGAGTCCTTTTTTTGTTTTTCCAAAAGAATTAACATTATATTTAAGTACAAACGCCACCACAGGACATGAATGATAACTTGTGAATTGTCAGCCTGCCTCTTTTGCTTAAAAATACTTGCTCGGCACCCAGGTACATAGAGGAAATTCTTAACGACCTACAAAGAGACTCAGACTCCCACCCAATCATAGTGGGAGACTTTAACACTCCACTGTCAATATTAAACAGATCAACGAGACAGAAAATTAACAAGGATATCCAGGACTTGAACTCAGATCTAGACCAGACAGACCTAATAGACATCTACAGAAATCTCCAACCCAAATCCACAGAATATACATTCTTCTCAGCACCGCATTGCACCTACTCTAAAATTGATCACATAATTGGAAGTAAATCACTCCTCAGCAAGTGCAAAAGAACGGAAATCATAACAAACAGTCTCTCAGACCACAATGCAGTCAAATTAGAACTCAGGATTAAGAAACTAACTTAGAACTGCACAACTTCATGGAAACTGAACAACTGGCTCCTGAATGTCGACTGGACAAACAATAAAATGAAGGTAGAAATAAAGATGTTCTTTGAAACCAATGAGAACAAAGACACAATGTACCAGAATCTCTGGGACACATTTACAGCAGTGTCTAAAAGGAAATTTATAGCAATAAATGCCCACCAGAGAAGCGAGGAAAGATCTGAAATTGACACCCTATCGTAAAAATTGAAAGAGCTAGAGGAACAAATCAAAAAAACTCAAAAGCTAGCAGAAGGCAAGAAATAACTAAGATCAGAGCAGAACTGAAGGAGATAGAAAAACCCCTTCAAAAAAAAAAAAAATCAATAAATCCAGGAGCTAGTTTTTTGAAAAGATCAACAAAATAGACCACTAGCCAGATTAATAAAAATGGGAGAAGAATCAAATAGATGCAATAAAAAACGATAAAGGGGCTATCACCACTGATCCACAGAAATACAAACTACAATCAGAGATTACTACAAACAACTCTATGCCCATGAACCAGTAAACCTGGAAGAAACAGATAAATTCCTGGACACTCGCACCCTCCCAAGCCTCAATCAGGAAGAAGCTGAAATCTTGAAAAGACCAATAACAAAGGCTGAAGTTGAGGCAGCAATTAATAGCCTACCAACCAAAAAAAGCCCAGGTCCAGACAGTTCACAGCTGAATTCTACTGGATGTGCAAAGAGGAGCTGGTACCATTCCTTCTGAAATTATTCCAAACAATCCAAAAAGAGGGAATCCTTTCCAAATCATTTTATGAAACCAACATCATCCTGATACCAAAACCCGGCAGAGACTCAACAAAAAAGAAAACTTCAGGTCAATATCCATGATGAACATAGATGCAAAAATCTAATAAAATACTGGCAAACCAATTGCTACAGCACATCAAAAAGCTTATCTATCATGATCAAGTAGTCTTCAATCCAGGGATGCAAGGCTGGTTCAACATATGCAAGTCTATAAATGTAACTCACCACATAAACAGAACCAAAGACAAAAACCACATGCTCATCTCAATAGATGCAGAGAAGGCCTTTGACAAAATTCAACAGTCCTTTATGCTAAAAACTCTCAATAAACTAGGTATCAAAGGAACATATCTCAAAATGCTAAGTTTTTTATGACAAACCTACAGTCAATATCACACCGAATGGGCAAAAACTGGAAGCATTCCCTTTGAATTCTGGCACTAGACAAGGATGCCCTCTCTCACCACTCCTATTCAATATACTATTGGAAGTTCTAGCTAGAGCAATTAGGCAAGAAAAAAAAAAAAAAGGTATTCAATTAGGAAAAGAGGAAGTCAAATTGTCTCTAGTTGCAGATGACATGATTGTATATTTAGAAGACCCCATCGTCTCAGCCCAAAATCTCCTTAAACTGATAAGCAACTTCAGCAAAGTCTCAGGATACAAAATCAGTGTGCAAAAATCACAAGCATTCCTATACACCAAGAACAGACTTAAAGAGAGCCAAATCAAGAATGAACTGCCATTCACAATTGCTACAAAGAGAATAAAATACCTAGGAATACAACTAACAAGGAACGTAAAGGACCTCTTCAAGGAGAACTACAAACCACTGCTCAATGAAGTAAGAGAGGACACAAACACATGAAGAAACAATCCATGCTCATGGTTAGGAAGAATCACTATGATGAAAATGGCCATACTGCCCAAAGTAATTTATAGATTCAATGCTATCCCATCAAGCTACCAGTTACCTTCTTCACAGAACTGGAAAATACCACCTTAAACTTCGTATGGAACCAAAAGAGAGCCCGCATAGCTAAGACAATTCTAAGCCAAAAGAACAAAGCCAGAGGCATCACGCTACCTGATTTCAAACTATACTACAAAGCGAAAGTAATCAAAACAGCATGGTACTGGTACCAAAACAGAGATATAGACCAATGGAACAGAAGAGAGGCCCTGGAGACAATGACACACATCTACAACCATCTGATCTTTGACAAACCTGACAAAAACAAGCAACGGGGAAGAGATTCCCTGTTTAATAAATGGTGTTGGCAAAACTGGCTAGCCATGTGCAGAAAGCAGAAACTGGACCCTTTCCTTACACCTTACACTAAAATTAACTCCAGATGGATTAAAGACTTAAACATAAGACCTAACACCATAAAAACCCTACAAGAAAACCTAGGCAATACCATTGAGGACACAGGCATAGGCAAGGACTTCATGACTAAAACACCAAAAGCCAAAATAGACAAATGGGACCTAATCAAACTCCAGAGCTTCTGCACTGCAAAAGAAACAGTCATTAGAGTGAACCGGCAACTAACAGAATGGGAAAAAATTTTTGCAGTCTACCCATATGACAAAGGGCTAATATCCAGAATCTACAAAGAACTAAAACAGATTTACAAGAAAAAAACAAACCCATCCAAAAGTGGGTGACGGATATGAACAGACACTTTTCAAAAGAAGACATATATGAGGCCAACAAACATATGAAAAAATGCTCATCATCACTGGTTATTAGAGAAATGCAAATCAAAACCACATTGAAATACCACCTCATGCCAGTTAGAATGGTGATCATTAAGAAATCTGGAGACAACAGATGCTGGAGAGGATGTGGAGAAATAGGAACACTCTTACACTGTTGGTGGGAGTGTAAACTAGTTCAACCATTGTGGAGGACAGTGTGTCACTTACTCAGGGACCTAGAAATAGAAATTCCATTTGACCCAGCAATCCTATTACTGGGTATATACCCAAAGGATTATAAATCATTCTATTATAAAGACACATGCACACGTTATGTTCATAGCAGCACTGTTTACAATAGCAAAGACCTGGAACCAACCCAAATGCCCATTGACAATAGACTGGACAAGGAAAATGTGGCACATATACACTATCAAATACTATGCAGCCATAAAAAATGATGAGTTCGTCCCTTTGCAGGGACATGGATGAATCTGGAAACCATAATTCTAAGCAACCTGACACAAGAATATAAAGTCAAACACTGTATGTTCTCACTCATAGGCGGATGTTGAACAATGAGAACACATAGACACAGGGAGGGGAGCATCACACAGTGGGGTTTGTTGAGGGGGGTGCCAAGGGAGGGACAGCGGTTGGGTAGAGGTTGGGGAGGGATAACATCGGGAGAAATGCCAGATCGAGGTGACGGGGAAATGAAGGCAGCAAACCACATTGCCATGTGTGTACCTATGCAACAATCCCGCATGATCTGCACATGTACCCCAGAACCTAAAGTACAAAAAAATAAAATAAAATAAAATTGCTCAGGGCCAGCACAGTAGCTCACGCCTATAATCCCAGCACTGTGAGAGGCCAAGGTGGGCAGATCACCTGAGCTTGGGAGTTTGAGATCAACCTGGCTAACATGGTGAAACCCCATCTCTGCTAAACAGACAAAATTAGCTGCGCGTGGTGGTGCGCACCTGTAACCCCAGCTACTCGGAAGGCTGAGGCAGGAGAATTGCTTAAACCCAGTTAAACCTGGGACAGAGGTTGCAGTGAGCCGAGTTCATGCCCCTGCACCGCAGCCTGGACAACAGAACAAGACTTTGTCTCAAAAAAAAAAAAAAAAAGACAACTTGCTCACATTATGTTAAATACTGACAATTAATAAAAAAAAAAAAAAAGGAAAGAAAAAGAAAAATTCTTGCTCATGCCTCAAAGAAAGGACAGTGGCTGCAAACATGGAGCAGGCAGGCAAAGTTGTTCAAGTCAGTCACCTACTAAGAACCAGCAACTATTATGAACTTAAAAGTCATTTTTCCATTCAAACACATGAACCTGAAGGAGATACTTTGTATATGGGGGAAATAAAATGAGGCTCATAAAGGCTGAGCAATGCTCCCAAGGTCACACAGCTGTAAAAATGGAAAAACAAGTTTAGAACCAGCAGTTATCTTAGGATGATAGCATTACTGCTGACACTTATTTCCCTTTCTATGTTTATTTGCATTTCTAACTTTTCCTTGGTTAAACATGTTTTGTTGGAAAATTTTTCCAGCCTCAGAAAAATGATTAAGTCATTTGAATGAATTTGTTCAGGTATTTCTAAATAATGGTGTGACAAGAATAAAGTAACTGGTTCCACCTTAGTCTTCATCTGTGCAGGAGGGATCCTGAATTTTTCCTCTCTCTGCCTCTCTGAGGCCCATGTAGGCCACAATAAATAGAAACATGACTGAAGCCCAGCCTTTTGAGTATCAGCACATGCTGAGCAGACACCACGCTGTGGCTTTTGAACTTCAATGGCACCGATGCACTAATTCAGCAAATAAAGTGTAAAATGAGACAGTTGGAAGGAAATTGGACGAAGTGGCAGGATCCAAAACATCTCATGGGTTTCCAGCAGGTTCAGGACTACTGGCAATTGAGAGAAACCTGCCCATGCCCTGTTAGACAAAGGGAGTGTGGGGACAATGGCTGCTCTGAAGCAACCCCAAGGCGCTCAGCTGCTTATAAGGACTGAGCTGAGGGCAAGGGTCCAAATTCTACTAAGTCCATTCATTTGCTTTTCTGGCTAAATGGAATTCCTAATCCCATTGAGGAGACCTCTTGGCATTGATGTAAAAAGAACCTCAGAGCACACATACAGGATCAGAAGTGCTACCTTCCTATAGCACCAGGACCCCAGGCTTGGGATGTCATTGTCCCTAACTGCTGAAGTCAGAGAAGATGCTGCCTTGGGCACCAGCGGATGAGACCCGGGTCAGGAACACTCACCCAGCCAGCGTATGCCGACCTCTACTCTACAAGCCAGTGGGTTTCACCCTTGAGTGCACATCACAACTACCTGGAGGGCTTTTGTTAAAGCAGGTTCCTGGGCCTCACCTGCAGAGTTCTGATGCAGTAGGTCATGTCAACCGTGGGGCCCACAAATGTCTAACAAGTTCTCAAATGATACTGATGCTGCTGGTCTGGGCATTATGCTTAAGAGAACTGGTGAGATACACTATAAATCAGGTGGTACTATATAAAGAGATGCTAAGTTGATTTCCAATCAGATTCACCTCTGGGGCACAGAGAGCTTCCACCCCACCCTACCACCAATCTTTGGCCAAACAACCCTGTAAACTAATCAAGTTTGAAGTTTCTAGAAAGACATATAAGGATCTCGGAATATGTTCATAGTAAAACTTTATTAATCTGACCTCCGCTACTTTGGAAATAGTGGTCATTCAAGTACCACTTATGACACAGGGTCTGACGTTTCGACTTGATGGAGATGTTTCATGATTAACACTGTTAGGTAATGGAGACATGACTAATTACATATGGGGATTTTGGGGACCAACCTCTGCAAGTGTCAGTTCGCTAGGATGGGGCCCGGGAATGCTGATTTGTAAAAGCCTCTCTGGTGATTCTCACGCAGCCAGCCTCAGACAAGGCTGCACTGAGGACGTGAGAACCACTGACACACTGCGGAATGGTGCTACCGCTGGGCTGCTCCCATGCGTTCAGTAACCTCTCAGCAAATGCAGCCCGACAGGTTTATGTCAGCCTTTTACACACTAGCTGCTCAATAAATGGGTATTAACTTGTTCACTAGGGCAAAGGGTATTCAGTGGAGAGTCTTAGAACTCTGTCATTTACCCATAAACCTTTGATCATTTATTCTAGATTCTAGCACAGTAGACGCTTAAATAAATATTTGCTGGATGAACGCATGAGTGGGTGAAAACCTTGGATGAGACACTAGAAGGAGCCCAGGCAGTCTGCACAGGACAGCGAGTGAAAGTCCGCGATCCCAGCTCCAGGTGCTACCCGAGCACCATTCCCAGGACTCTCATCATCTATGGGCTAAAAGCTGCAGGTCTCCAACCATGAACCAACACCTCAAGTGCAATTTCCTTTCCGATTCCCCTCAAGCACCTCAAAATCAACCAACATGCGCCATAGTGGACACCATAGCAGCCCCGAACCTCTTCCTTTGCAGAGATCTTCCAGGTGAGCCAGGAGGTGGGCCAGCCACAGCTGCAGCCTTGCTCCTCCTCCTTCTCCTCCTCCAGCGGCCCCCAAGCACCTACTCCACTGCTGATACGTGTTTAAATCTGCCTCCCAAATGTCAGGCAGTTCTGGAGATGACTCTCAGCCTGCTGCAGGGCAGTCACCTCCGCCTGAATTCCTAACGCTGTCCCAGCGGGCTCTCTTTTGTATCCTGCCCCTTTCAACCCTCTGCAAGGCAGCGAGTTAGGCACTCTCCTGCTCAGATCCCTGCAATGGCTCCCTAGTGCTCTTGGAGAAGTCTCATCCCTAAAGCTGGATCCCACAGCTCTTGTCTATACCTGCCCTCAAGCTTATCTCCTGCTGCCCCTCACACCTGCCCCTCTCAGCTCACGCACCCCAGATGCAGTGACTGAGACTTGGTTCCCCAGTGCTTTTCCATTCCCTTCTTTCCTCTCATCTGAAAAATTCCTTTTCAACCATCAGGTCTTTCTATCACACTCCAGGAAACCTTCCCTGATCCTGAATATGGGATCCGTGGCCTGTTATGGGTTGAACTGTGTCCTCTCAAAAACTCACATTGTTGCCATCTTAACCCTTAACATCTCAGAATGTGACTTTATTTGGAAACAGGGACAACAGACATGTAATCAGTTAAGGTGAGGACATCCTGGAGGAAGGTGGCCCCTAATCCAAAAGAACTAGTATCCTCAGGAAAAGGGGACAATTGCACATAGACACACACACAGGGAGGGCGCCACAAGCTAAGGAACCAGCGGAAGCTTGGAGAGAGGCCTGGAGCAGATCCTCCCCGGGGTCCTGAGAGGGAGCGAGGCCCCAATACCCGCATGTTGGACTTCTCGTCTGCAGAACGGTGAGACACTTCACTTAAGCCCCTAGTCTGAGGGGCTCTGTTACAACTGTTCTAGCCAGCTGTGACCTGGCTTACCCTGTGTTCTCAAAGCTGCCTGCGCATCCCTCATCGGATGTACCAACCACCTGCTCGTATGGCTTCTGCCAACAGGCGTGCCACCCTCACTGTGGGATCTGTGGGCAATAGGGCCTCTGTTTCTGCTGAATGTTAGCGCTGTGCCCACGGCATGCTCAGCCAGCAGAAGAGGAGGAGCGGTGAGGGAGCAGGGGCCTCCCAAGACACCCCAGCCCCAGCCCCAGGCAGAGACTCACAGAGATGATGTGGCCCTTCAGGCCGTGGGCAGAGTCTGCACACTCAATGACTGCACTCAGCTGGGGGTAGCCCACTCCCGTCTTGGTGCGGGTGGTGCACACAGAACCTGCACGGAGAAAGAAGTTGACCCCAGAGGAGATTGTTATGCATGAGAAGACTGCGACATGAAATGCGCCCCTATCAGCTTTGCAGCCCCACTCTAGTGACCGGGTGAACCTTCCGTGGCAGAGCAGATGTAGGGAAGGGCTCCCCATCTGCACAGTGGAGGTCACTGCAAACCACACTGCCTGGCCATGCACTCCTTCAGGTCCTCATTGCTGTCACTGGCTGAGGTCCCAGACATCGCCTTCCCCTCTGCCATGCACCTGTCACTGCCACTCTCCCCTGTGGCATCAGCTCCCACACAGTGGCCAAGCACTGACCTCTCCACACGCCCACTCTTTTCCACCCTACACTGCCTTTTTTTTGGGTGGGGGGACAGAGTCTGGCTCTGTCGCCCAGGCTGGAGTTCAGCAGCGTGATCTCAGCTCACTGCAACCTCCGCCTCCCAGGTTCAAGTGATTCTCCTGCCTCAGCCTCCCGAGCAGCTGGGACTACAGGCACATGCCACCGCACCCAGCTAATTTTTGTATTTTTAGTAGAGATGGGGTTTCACCATGTTGGCCAGGCTGGTCTCAAACTCCTGACCTCGTGATCTGCCTACCTCAGCCTCCCAAACACACTCTGCTTTAAAGGACCTCTCGGAATCCTCCCACAGCCTCATAGCTTCTTTACCTTCAACCTTTGTCAAATGACTCCCGTCTCTTAAGCCTCGCTGCCTGGCATGTAAAATGCAAAGAGAAACACAACCTCCTGGGGTTGTGGCAGACAGCAAATGGCAGAGGGAGGGACACTGCTTGGCCCGGGGCCTGGCCTGCAGCAGCCACACCCTCCATACCGTCACCTGCTCTCACTCAGCTCTGTCCCACACATGGCCCAGCTGCTGGTCCGTCTCCCTCCCGGCTGCTCCGCCTCAAGTCCCTCGAAGCCTAGCCCCCTGCGGTTCACTTCTAGGGCGGTGCTCACACCAGCACCCTCCTGCCTGCCTGTCCCCCAGTCAGCCCCAGTCCTGGTTGTTCTCCCAGGTGGGTCCAGGCCAAGTCACACTCTGACCTCTGTCACACCTCCCCTTATTCCAGCTTTCCGGGCCGCCACAGCACCCACCTCCCAGAACAGCCGAATCAAGCTCCACCTGCTCCCTCCCTCCCCACTGCTTCTCCAGTGGGGCGAGTTTCTTCCCACCTTCGGGGCTCTGTTCACAATGTTCTCTCTCGGACACTCCCTCTGTACCAGCCTGCCTTGTCTAGACAACCCCTTCTCATCTTTCCAGCTTCTTCTTAAATGTCACTGCCCCAGGGGAGTTGTTCATCACATTTCAAAGAGAGGCATTTCCATCAGGATTTGCATGAGAAGGCTGAGGGTCTGTCTTCTCTGCTGCGTGGTGGGCTCCACAGACATTCACTGTTATTGTCGGGTGCTGAGAACAGAGCCTCGTATTGAATAAGGCACTATAAATAGTCACTGAAAGAATGCGAGGACTCGGGATGAATGAGCCCCCACATCCCTCTCTCCACTGCCACTCGCTCAGCCCCGCCCAGATGTCTTGTAGTGCACGTAAGAGGGCACTCTGGGGACAGGGTAAAGGTGGCAGTGAACTGCCCACCAGACCCGGGGTGGGATGCTGAGGCCTCGCCTCCTCTCCGGCTCCTGGCTGCCACCACCTTGTAGGATGCTAATTCCTGCCAGGGGTCTTTAGGGGCAAGATCAGACAGAGAAGCATGTCTGTGTTCCCCAGGCCTGGATTTAGCACAGATACCAGGAGAGACAGGGCAAGGGCCTCTCCTGCACCAGCTGTGGGGCAGAATCCACCCAAGTCCTGCAGCTCCCTTCGTGTCACTCACAGTCCTGGAGCCAAGAAGTCTCATTCCCACGAAGGCACCTTCCCCCCGCCCCTCACCCTGCAACCAGACGTTGTACATGGCAGAATAAGGGATTTAACCCCTGATTCAGCCTCAGCATTTCTCGTCCTCTCCCGTTCAGTTGTTAGAACCAGCGGTGGGGGCCTCAGCTGCAGCAGGCTGGCACTCTGATGGAAGTGAGCGCCCTACAAAGAGCAGACCAATTGCTTTCTAGGAAACAGTCAAGGAAGAAGCTTCAGATAAGGCACAGGCGTGCTTCTGATTAACACCCAGGTGAAAGAAGGAATTGGTACAGATTTTCTCCTGACTAGAGGGGCAGGGAATCCATTTCTGATGCTTTTTTCCAGTTCCCAGAAGTTGCTTAATAATAAATGATATCTATCAATCAATAGATATCCAATAATGCTATCATTTAGAAATGTAACAAGCAATGTTTTTACCATAAATAATGTGTAAGACTTAAATATGGTCTCCAAACAATTTAAAGAAGTGTCTCCCATGCATCAGGCTCAGAGAAGGCCCCTTATTCTCCTTAGTCACGTCTGGTCTATACAGCCAGCCAGAGGGGCGGGGAGAGACAGTGACTGTGAAAGGACAATACAACTTCTGGGGAAACAGAATGCAGACACACAGATGTGCACAAAGAAAACAAATGCAACGAATGCTCGAGATCACATCTAGAAAAGCTTTCAGAGGGCCGGGTACGGTGGCTCACACCTGTAATCCAGCACTTTAGGAGGTCGAGGCAGGCAGTTACCTGAGGCCAGGAGTTCAAGACCAGCCTAGCCAACACGGTGAAGCCTCATTTCTACTAAAAGTACAAAAAATTAGCCAGGCATGGTGGTACATGCCTGTAATCCCAGCTACTGGGGAGGCTAAGGAGGAAGAATCACTTGCACCTGGGAGGCGGAGGTTGCAGTGAGCCAAGATCACACCACTGCACTCCAGCCTGGGCAACAGAGCAAGACTCTGTATCAAAGAAGAAAAAAAAATACAAGAAAAAAAGCTGTGAGAGCCAAGAAGCTTCTCACACACCTTCACATCCTGTACAGCACCCGCCCGGCACAATGGTTGCTAGCACACACTCAATACATATTTCCTTTGTTTTTCCCGAGACAGGGTCTTGGTCTGTCATCAAGACTGGAGTGCAGTGGTGCAATCTCGGCTCACTGTAACCTTCACCTCCCAGGCTCAGGTGATCCTCTCACCTCAGCCTCCCAAGTAGCTGAGACTATAGCTGCACCCCACTGTGCTTGACTACTTTATTTTTATTTTGTATTTTTAGTAGAGATAGGATTTCACCATGTTGCCCAGGCTGGTCTTGAACTCCTGGGATCAAGCAATCCGCCCACCTTGGCCTCCCAAAGTGCTGGGATTACAAGTGTGAGCCACTGCATCAGGCCCATATTGCTGATTAAACAGGTGACCAGCGAGTGGCCCTGCCTTTGGGAAAGAGGAGTCTTCCTAGTCTACTAGAGTATTTTGTTCTATTATCGGTCTGTCTATGACAGCCTGCTCTAAGACAGCCTGGCAAGGAAGAACGGGGCTTTATCGTTGCTTTTCAATAATGGCAGATACTCAGTAAAGACCAGAGTCATCTTCTCACTTGCCCAGAATACATTAACTGGCTTAAATGAGTGGCAGTATCAAAAACTTAACTTTGAAAATCTCCCTGTATATTAAGAGCTTGGGTGTCTTTATGAACCTACAGGGTTCTTCTTCCTAATATTCTCTTCATACACATCCAACTCCCTCAGGCTGGTCACAGAGCCAGGTCACAGCTCAACAGCAGCTCCTGTGCCTCCCAGTTGTGTGTTTTCCCACAGATTCCTCTCATATTGGTTTAGGTTTGCTTCCTTTTTTGGTAGTGTCATTTGGGTGCGAGATGCTTTTTAAAAATCTTTGCTGTTTTTTAGTCCCAGGTGAAAATGTGTATCTTTCTTTCTTGCTCTTCAGTTTTAGTGTCTGGTTGATACTGGATGTGCATGGATGAATTTAAAACATGGCAGCTCATCTTCAAGGATGGCAAAAAGGGAACACAAACAGCAACTCTGCCCCATGAGAAAATGATGCCACTCATGACAAGGACAGAAGGCTCCACCTTGTTCTTCCACTTAAGAAGCCCATGGGTAGGCTGGGCGTGGTGGCTCATGCCTGTAATCCCAGCACTTTGGGAGGCTGAGGTGGGCAGATCATGAGATCAGGAGTTTGAGACCAGCCCGGCCAACATGGTGAAACTCCGTCTCTACTAAAAATACAAAAAATTAGCTGGGCATGGTGGAGGCTCCTGTAATCCCAGCTACCCAGGAGGCTGAGGCAGGAGAATTGCTTGAAACCGGAAGGCCGAGGTTGCAGTGAGCTGAGATCACACCATTGTACTCCAGCCTCGGCAACAGAGCAAGACTCCATCTCCAAAAAAAAAGATGCCAATCGATGGTCCTGAGAGCATGCCTGGGAGAAGAACATGGACAAACTCTATGTCCAATAAGTATCGGGGAGAAGCCACAGGTGATAACTACCTAGGCCACGGGTCAAGTTCAAATGTGGCCTCATCATGCAAGCTTATTTGCAATGGTTGGGGTCCCTCAAACATTCACATAAACTGGAGTCCTTCATGATTATTAACTGTCTCCATGGATTCTTCACCTATCCCCTTCCTCTTCAAGGTGTATGGGGTCATTAGTGAAATCTACATTCTTCCACACTGGTTCTGAAACCAAGCCCTCACATTCTAACCACATCCAAGCTCATTTAGAAGTTCCCTGGGGGCATGAAAAAGCAGCTCAATAATACTTCTCATCAGGGGAAGTGTGCTCCCAGAAAAAGTGTGCTTTAAGTATCTGTAAATTAGTCATTCATGCGTGCTCTTCCAGTGATCTCCAGTCCCCACAAACCCCAGATCCCATTCTCCCCATACACTCCCTCTGCTGTGCTCCTAACAAGTCTTACCTGGTCCGACTCCCACTTTGACGATATCTGCTCCAGAAAGAATAAGCTCTTCTACCATTTCTCCTGTCACCACGTTCCCTGCCTGAGACAGAAAGAGTACAGCACATGATCATCAATTACTATTGCTGGTAGGAAGGTCAGAAACTCCACACCTGAATAGGAGGCTGTGCATGCCCTAAAGCCACCAGGCAGCTGGGGGACAAAAAAACACAGAATTTGATACCTGGAGATCACTTTTGGGAAAGGCCCCTGAGTGAGCTGTTAGCATAAGAAGATACAGCATTATATAATTTGAAAACTGGAAGAAATCTTAGTGTCCAGGTCAGGGCTTTTAGGACATCCAACAACAACAAAAATCTTCGAGGGAACCCAAATACAGAAAATCAGCAATGAAGCACTCTTGGTGATTAAAATATTTAGTGTTGGGCAAAAAATGCTTCCTGGTTTGCAAAAGCCCTGAAGGATCTCTATGGAACCCCAGAGAGTCAGAATTAGAAAACAGTTAAGAAAATAGCAGTGTGCCCTACTCTCTAGGGCTGGGATTCCCATCTAGACAGGAAAGGGCAGATGAGCCCTCATGGGCCACAGAGCATCAGCACGTGCTCAGTTTACAGAACATGAAGCTTTGGCCTAAGAATAAACAAGCAAGCCTCCAGGAAGTGGCACTATCTATCAACCAGAAGAATGTGTCTGGTTTGGAAATAGTACAAGTTCTTTCACTGCAGGAGTGTAGGAGTACAAAAATAGCCCTTTTCATTACAACTCACTGCCCTGTGGATTCTTCAGCCAGTATATAGGATACTTGGCAAGGTGCCCTGGCTGAGTTTTCACAACTGTGCAAAGTCATATTTTGCAAAATGAATCCTTACTCATTTCACTCATGTTTTTTTGCACTGAAGCCCAAGTGTCTTCTCTCTGAATTGCTTCCCAGAAGGAATTTTTCTTTTTTGACCTAGACAAAGCGACTTTTAACTACATATAAAACAATGTGGGGAAAAGGTGATGAGAGCTCAAAGCTACTTTAATCCAAACAACAGCTGACAATGGAAAAATCACAGATGGCCCAGAAAGAGGACTAGAGACAGATTAAAGAATTAAAATTAAAGTTACACTCCCCAAATTCAGAAGGAAACCTTGAATACCTGCAAGGAGCATAAAGGTGGAAAACCATAACATCTGAACTGTCTACATAAAAAGTAAAAACCTGGCCAGGCACAGTGGCTCACGCCTATAATCTCAGCATCAGGAGGCTGAGGTAAGTGGATTGCTTGAGCCCAGGAGTTCGAGACCAGCCTGGGCAACATGACAAAACCCTGCCTCTATGAATAAAAAAGAAAAAAAAAAACTTACATTGCACATAAACTCAGACATCCATACAATCAACAAATACGCAGGTAGAAAAAAATATCTACAATTTGACAAAGAGTGATTTCCCTTAACATAAGAGCTCTTACAAATCTGTAAGAAAAAAGCTCACACCTCACAGAATAAGTGCCAAAGGACATGAACACACTAATAAAATAAATAAAAGTGGCTAAGAAAAATGGAAAAAGTATTCAACCTCACAAATAACCAAATGTAAATTAAGGTACCAATGAGGTACTACTTTTCACTTAACAAACTATCAATAGTTATAAACAGTAAATGCTAAAGAGAAAACATCAGAATATCCTTCTGCTGGGAAACTTATTGTAGTATGAGTTTTCCTAGAAAGCAGTTTGTCCATGTAAAAGAAATACGTACTTCCTCTTATTCAGTAATTCTTCTAAGATCCTCTCCCAGGGAAATAATCGTAAGTGAGAACAAAGATTTAACTACAAAGACGTATTGTCTATAACAGTGCAGAACTGTAAGTATATTCCCCAAAACGGGAATGATCCAACAATTTATGGCACATCCATGTAACGTTTTTAAGAGTGTTAATTTGTTTTGTTGTTGTTTTGTTTTTGAGATGGAGTCTCGCTCTGTCGCCCAGGCTGGAGTGCGGTGGTGCAATCTCAGCTCACTGCAACTTCCGCCTCCTGGGTTCAAGGGATTCTCCTGCCTCAGCCTCCCTAGTAGCTGAGATTACAGGCACTCGCCAGCATGCCCGGCTAATTTTTGTATTTTTAGTAGATAAAGGGTTTCGCCAAGTCGGCCAGGCTGGTCTGGAACTCCTGACTTCAGGTGATCCACCAGCCTCGGCCTCCCAAAGTGCTGAGAGTATAGGCATGAGGCACCGCGCCCGGCCTAAGAGTGGTTTAACAGCATGAGAAAATCTTAAATGCTTTTAGTATAATGTTGGGAGAAATAGGTCTCAATTTTGTTTTGTTTTTTTAAAGTGTATGTGTGTATGAAAAAATACACCAAAATGCTAACAGATGTCATCTTGGTGAAGAGATGACCTAACTTTTATTGCTTTTCTTCAATAATCTTTTCTGGATGTTATACTAGACAGTGTGTTACTTTTATAATTAAATGGGGACAGGAGTGTTTCGTTTTGTGTCTTATAGTGCAAGGAAGAGCATGAACTCTGTCCCTGAGAATCTGACAGGAGTGTAACAAGCAGGGCGTAAGCTCCAGTTCTTCCCCAATGGCTGACTTGCTAAACAACCACACGAAACCACAAAAACCTGAGAGAAGCTACTCTAAGCCCACCACACAATTTCATTTCCTTTTTTTTGAGACAGAGTCTCACTCTTGTCTCCCATGCTGGAATGCAGTGGCTCAAACATGGCTCACTGCAGCCTGAACCTCCCAGGCTCAAGTAATTCTCCTGCCTCAACCTCCCAAGTAGCTAGGATTATGGGCGCCCACTACCATATCTGGGTAATTTTTGTATTTTTTGTAGAGACAGGATTCCACCATGTTGCCTAGGATGAACCCAAGGTCCTGAGCCTCCCAAGTAGCTGGGATTACAGGTGCGTGCCACCACACCTGGCCAATGTTTCTATTTTTTTTGTAGAGTCGGGGGTTTCACCATGTTGCTAGGCTGACCTCAAGGTCCTGAGCTCAAGCAGTCTACCCACCTTAGTCTCCCAAAGTGACGGAACTACATGAGCCACTGCACCCGGACACAATTTCATTTTCAATGTGAATTTCTTTTCCCCAATCTGGTGCCCCTACGATCCATTTTATTTTGAAGGGGCTACTTTAAACAAAATAAATTAATTCAAGTCAGCTCAGCATATACCTACCAGGTACAACTGGGTAGAGTCAACGTTAGGTTCTACTTATTTATTTTTAAAACAGAAATGGGGTCTTGCTATGTTGCCCGGGCTGGTCTCTTAACTCCTGGCCTCAAGTAATCCCCCTACCTGCCTCCCAAAGTGCTGGGATTACAGGCATGAGCCACCTCACCTGGCCAAAGTCAGTTTAAAAACATTAAGAAGGCTGACACCGCTTTAGTAACCCAGAAGCTTATGCAAATGTCTCTCCCTCCCATCAGCTACCTGTGTGGTTGCTGAATCTATCCACAGTCCAAATGTGGTCACTGCCACTATGTGGAAAAGCCCAAAGTGATTAGGAAATGCTTCAACCATGAGGCACAGCACAGCAAGAATGCTGCCAGGAGGGTGGGGAGTTTCCACTGGCAGGAACAAAAAACTATCTATTCAAGTTTGAAATCAAGAAGAGCAAAATAAGGGAAATGAGGAAAAGACCAAATCAGAACTGAGAACACGACAGGAGCATGGTCAGGCTTTAGCGGAGTCCTCGGTCTGCCTCCAAGCAGCCTCTGGGCATGGGGTGTGATGATGAGCACCAGGAAGAAGCTGGTTGGGGTGATGAAGTGAGGAGTCCACTTTTTCTTCTCATGAAGCACCCTGGGTATGGGGCAGATACAGGACCGTCAGAATGGGACTGCACGTAGTAACACAGCAGGCTTGGTCACCCAGGCAGTTCATGCAGGTTCATTTCTTGGGCAGCCATGACAATATGGAAGCAATGAACCCTTGTCCAGGGCAGTGAGGCAGGCAGATGGAGGTTTCCACCAGGCATCCCCTCTTCCTAGGGAAGCCAAGTATGTTCCAGGCTCCTTCATGCTCTGGAAGGCAACAATTGCTCCTCTGTATCAAGGAGAAGTTGAAGATCATAGAAAAGACATAAAAAGTGGCCAAGCCAGCCAGGTGCGATGGCTTACACCTATAATCCCAGCACTTTGGAAGACCAAGGCGAGCAGATCACAAGGTCAAAAGATCAAGACCATCCTGGCTGACACAGTGAAACCCCGTCTCTACTAAAAATACAAAAAAATTAGCCAGGCATGGTGGTACATGCCTATAGTCCCAACTACCTGGGAGGCTAAGGCAGGAGAATCCAGGAGAGGGAGGTTGCAGTGAGCTGAGATCATGCCACTGCACTCCAGCAGGGCAACAGCGCGAGATTCCATCTTAAAAAGAAAACAAACAAACCAAAAAAAAGTGGCCGAGCCTTCAAGTACTTTTGTATCATTTTTTTTAAAAAGTTGGTATGGTCTGAACGTTTACATCCCTCCGGAATTCATATATTGAAATCTTTACCCCTGAGGTGGTGATATTAGCAGGTGGTGATTTAGGGAGGTGATTAGGTCATGGGGGCGGAGCCCTCAACAATGGGATTTGTGCCCTTCTAAAAGAGGCCTGAGAGAGATCCACATGACATTACAAAGAAAAGATGGCCATCTATGTAAGATCCAGGAAGCGGTCCCTCACTGGATACTGAATCTGCCTTGATTTTGGACTTCCCAGCCTCCAGAACTGTGAAAATAAACTTCTGATTTGTATTTTATTTATTTTGTGACAGGGTGTCACTTTGTCCCCCAGGCTAGAGTGCAATGGCACAATCACAGATCACTGCAACCTCAACTTCCCAGGCTCAGGTGATCTTCCCCCATCAGCCTCTCAAGTAGCTGGGGCTACAGGCATGCGCCACCATGCCCAGCTAATTTTTTGTATTTTTAGTAGAGATGGGGTTTCTCCATGTTGGCCAGGCTGGTCTCAAACTCCTGGGCTCAAGCAATCCACCTGCCTTGGTCTCCTGAAGTGCTAGGATTATAGGTGTGAGCCACCACACCAGGCCAACTTAAGCTATTCAGCTGATGGTATCTTGTTACTGCAGCCTGGACAGACTAATGACAAAAGTTCTCCGGGCAAAAATAAAAACAAAAACTGCTTTGCCCCAAGTTTTCCAGGTTTCCTTTAGGCCTCAACATGTATGGTAAAATAAGTTCAGAAAGATTTAGGGTCGAATCCTGGACCTCCCTCATGACAGGTGGTTATGAGCACATAACTTCAACTCAGAGTCTCTATTTATCCTGCTATAAAATGGGGGTGGATGTACCCACTTTTAGCCATTAAAAGGTTTACAGAGAAAGTACTCTCAAATTCTTAGCACTGGGCCCATGTGTTGGAGATGCTTGATAAATGTTAGTCCCTCCATTCAAGAGGGCTTTCTGTATATTACTCCTCTACTCATTTATTTTTAAGGTTTTTTTTTTTTTGTAACTGTGGTCAAATACACACAACATAGAATTTTCTAGGTGTAGCCAGGCACAGTGGCTCACGCCTGTAATCTATGGAAGCAATGAACTTTGCTTCTAGGGATTACAGCACTTTGGGAGGATGAGGCAGGCAGATCACGAGGTCAAGAGTTCGAGACTAGCCTGACCAACATGGTGAAACCTGTCTTTACTAAAAATACAAAAATTAGCTGGGCATGGTGGCATGTACTTAGAATCCCAGCTACTTGAGTGACTGAGGCAAGAGAATTGCTTGAACCCAGGAGACAGAGGTTGCAGTCAGCCAAGACTGCACCCCTGCACTCCAGCCTGGGCAACAAAGTAGACTTCGTCTCAAAAAAACAAAACAAAACAAAACAAACAAAAAAAAAAAAACAAAAATAGAATTTACTAGGTATAAATTTTACACATGAAAAATAATTTTAAATTTTTTAAAAATAAAATTTATTTCTTAATAAATAAATTTTTAGATGTACAGTCAGTGGCATTAAGTACATTCATACTGTTGTACAACCATCACCATTATCCATTTCTGGAACTTTTTAATCATCCCAAACTGAAATTCTGTACCCGTTAAACAGTAACTTCTTCACCCACTTCTTACTGGCTTTTCTCAGATCCTCTGGCAAGAAAAATCCTTTCCATAGGATGATAAAAGGCAATAGTCGGCAAACAGGCACCAGGCTAGATTTGGCCCACAGGCTGCGATTTGCCCAACCTTAACATAAAAAGAGAAATATTACCTATGGTGGCTTACACCTGTAATCTCAACACTTTGGAGGCCAAGGAGGGTTGACCACTTGAGGCCAGGAATTCGAGACCAGCCTGGCCAACATGACAAACCCTTGTCTCTACTAAAAATATAAAAATTAACCGGGTGTCGTGACATGCACCTGCAATCCCAGCTAATCAGAATAGCAGCTTTAACCTGGGTAGCGGAGATCGCAGTGAGCAGAGATCAAGCCACTGCACTCCAGCCTGGGCAATATAACAAGACTCCATCTCAAAAAAAAAAAAGGCCAGGCACAGTGGCTCACACCTGTAATTCCAACACTTTGGGAGGCCGAGGCGGGCAGATCAAGAGGTCAAGAGATCGAGACCATCCTGGACAACATGGTGAAACCCTGTCTCTACTAAAAAATACAAAAAATAGCTGGGCATGGTGGTGTGTGCCTATAGTCCCAGCTACTTGGGAGGCTGAGGCACGAGAATCACTTGAACCCGGAGGCAGAGGTTGCGGTGAGCTGAGATCGCACCACTGCACTCTAGCTTGGGTGACAAGAGCAAGACTGTCTCAAAAAAAGAAAAAAAAGAGGACTATCAATCCCGTGACTGCTCATGGAAACTGTCCCTCTACTTGCCCATGGAAATACAGTTGCTATCAAAGCAACAGCCACCCTAAACTGAGTTTATTCTGTGACTCTTCGGAGATAACATCACCTTCGTAGCTTTCAGCCATGGTTCTAGAAAGTGGGTGAATAGACAAAATCCAGGGAACGTGGCTGGAGAGGTGGCTGTGGGCCACACACATCCCTCGTACCTCAGGGTAGGCACACTTGACTGGCAAAGCCCCAGACCTGCCCCAAACCTTCAAGGAGCATTCAAGGAAGGAGTCTGCCTTTCTGTGAAGAGTATAGAGCGGAAACACCTCTACGTGGCTCAGAACCTTGAGAAAGAATGCAGGCCGGCCAACGAGCCACCAGGCACGCGTGGAAACGACGGGGTCCAGTTGTGGAAGTCCGGCCCACAGCTCCTGGACATCTGCCCGCAGCGGCTGACATGGCATTACCACGGGGGAGTAGAGCTTGGCCTCTCTCTAATCTGAACAGGTTAGATCTCAGGGACCTACTTCCTCCAGACCAGGTCAGAAAGATCCACCAGCACAAAAGCACTTCCCAGACCCAGCAGAGGCACTCCAAGTCCCAGCAAGCCTGAGTTGGTGGCATGTGGGGGACAACAGCAAAATATCACAGACCCAGGCAAGCCACCTGGCCCTGAATGCCAGGTCCAGCTCTCACCGGTGATGTAACCCTCACAAGGCTCCCTGAGCTGTCCAGGACTAAGTTTCCCGGCAACAAAAGTAGGTGCTCTTATCTCTACACAAAGATTTGTTATTAGAAAAGAATTGCTGGCCAGGTATGGTGACTCATGCCTGTAACTTCAACACTTTGGGAGGCAGAAGCAGGAGGACTGCTTGAAGCCAGGAGCTTGAGATCAGCCTGGTCAACATTACAAGACTGTTTCTACAAAAAATTGTTTCAAAACAAGTGCCGAGTCTGTGCTAGGGCCTTTTTCCATAGTACCGAGAATGTACCCAAGGGCACATTCTTCTCTTTCCTCCCTGGAAGCTACCAGGCAAATGGCCACAGGAATTGTTACGCTCTTCAGTCAGCGAACACCTCAACAGGACCTTTTCTGCCAAAGATGTTCTCTGAAACTCCCTGCTTCTCCTACCCCTATGTGCTAAGGCTTGTCTTAGGTGAAAAGCAAGAAAAAAAAAAAAAAAAAACAGGAGAGGATGGGTACAGTGACTCATGCCTGTAATCCCTGCCCTTTGGGAGGCTGAGACGGGTGGATCACAAGGTCAGGAGTTCGAGACCAGCCAGGCCAAGACGGAGAAACCCCATCTCTACTAGAAACACAAAAATTAGCTGGGCACAGTGGCAGGTGCCTGTAATCCCAGCTACTCGGGAGGCTGAGGCAGAGCACTATCTAATTCTAATTCAACTCAGGCTTGCTGGGACTTAGAGGTCCCTATGTGAGGTCTGGGAAATGCTTTTGTGCTGTAGCTCCTTCTGACCTGGTCTGGAGGAACTAGGTCCTTGAGATCTAATCTGTTCAGATTAGATGAACCCAGAAGGCGGAGGTTGCAGTGAGCAGAGATGATGCCACTATACTCCAGCCTTGGTGACAGAACAAGACTCTCCGTCTCAAAAACAAACAAACAAACAGGAGAAACTGGACACAGGGAGTGACAAGCCCTCACTCCTGGTGCAGGGGCTGGGAACTGCCAGCTTCTGCCAGAACATTTGCGAGCATCCTTTCTCTTCACCGTATCCTAACGATCGTAATAACTCTCCACTCCATAACACTCATCGTCATATTACATTGCTCAGTTCCAAAACACTGGATAAATGTTAATGCATCTTCACAATGCTTCCAAAAGCCATCAGAGAAATTGTGTTTCAAAAACATAATTTTATGTTTTTGAGGCCATAAAAAGCCGAGGACATAAAAGTACTGGAGGTTTCCAAATGAATCACAGATTTCAAGGGTCAGTGCAGGCACAGAACAGCTTAGGAATAAACACCTGCCTTGCCAAAGTCTCCTGTTCATTGCTGGGGAAACCAGCAAGAGCAATGAAAACACAAGGCTGGGCTGGCCAGCCAGCAGGTGCTGGAGAGGGCCTCGCTGTTGGTGGCTGTCCAGACAGCTGGGGGAACTCTGCACCAATCTCCTCCCTCCCAGTCCACCCCCACCATAGCAACCCCTAAGCTCTGCGCTGGCAACACCCTTTCCCTCGTCTTACCCAGCCCCCTCCTTCCTGCACTTTCCTCCTTCCTGGTCTTCGTCCTTCAAAGCTGACACACAGTCTCTCCAGAGTGTCCAACAGGTACCTCGCAGCTCTCAGCAAGCCCAGCTGTGAACTACACCCCACAGCAGCCCCAGTGTGGAGAATGCAACGGACAGCTCAGGAGCAAAAAGTCATCTCCGCTATCACTTGTCATTTTAAAGAGGGACACACATTTTCTTTCTCTTCTTAAACAAACAGCCCCTTCACCACCCTCCGTCTTTCTTCTCCATCTCTGACTCTGCTCTCAGAACACGTGCCCTTGATGACACTTGCTAGAGAAGAGAGAACGCTGGTGAAGGCTGCGCTGTTACAAAACATCCCATCTGAGCCCTGCTGTCCTTCTCCAGCAACGAGGACCCTCAACCTTTCCGAAGGTGAGGAAACAGAGATTCAGAAAGAATGCAACCTCCCCAGTGTGACTCAGCTCATATGTCCACACGGACTTCAGGGGTGCTATGGTCTGAATGTTTGTGATCCCCCACAAATTCCTATGCTGAAACTGAATCTTCAACCCAATAGGCATTAGGCGGCGGGGCCTTTGGGAGGTGATGAGGTCATGAGGGTGCAGCCTTCATGAATGGGATTCGCGCCTCACAAGAGCGGTTCCAAGGAGCCTGTATGCCTCTCCCACCATGTGGAAATGCAGCGAGAAGGCACCACCTAATGAGGAACGGTGAAACCAGACATTAAATCAGCCGATAACTTGATTCTGGACTTCCAACCTCCAGAACTGTGAGCAATTAATTTCTGTTGTTTACACAGCAGTCAGTTTATGGTATTTTGTGATAGCAGCCCAAACAGACTCAGACAAAGAGCATTAAAGAGTGAGTTTCACAGTGATACAACCAGCTGGAAAGTAAAGAGAAGGAAAAAGAGCAGGTGAGGCATCTAGGAGATGATATTAAAGATTAGCTCCAGGCACCAAGGAATATATATACAGCTGACATAAACCAACAGAGCGAATCTCAAATATACTACCAAGAAATAGAAGATCAAAAGATACAAAGAATTACCACTTATGAACGCTTACCGGTTTATCATATGAATAAAGGCTATGATGAAGGTTTCAGATGAGCAGCCTGATGGAAGAGCGACACAGGCCAAGGTCTGGAAGAGTGCAGCGTGCAAGAGCTTCTGTCCCCACAGAGCCGGTGGCTGCCACCCTCCAGGCATGTAGGCGTTACCAACCAGGAAGCTTTCAAAACCCCATACTTTGGGGGTTTCTGTGAAGGCCTCGTCAAGGAGGCATGATGGATATTAACTCTTCTTCCAGCTCTCTCCCCTCTCTGGAAAATGGAGGATGGAGCTGGAAGCTCCAAACTTCTAATCACAGCTTGGTCTATCTGCTGACCAACCCCCACCCAGGAGCCCATCAAGAGTCACCTTGTCAGGACAATGGCAGCTGTGCTGCTGTCAGCCAGGAAATCCCAAGGGATTTAGGAGCCATGTGTCAGGAACCAGGGTCAAAGATCAAATGCTACTCCTACCACTCAGGAAATCCCAAGGGATTCAGAAGCTCTGTGACAGGTGCTCTCATCACTCTGAAAATTACAAGGATTCTAGAAGCTCTGTGTCACCAGAATCAAAGACCACATATTAGAACAAAAGATTCTCTGAGCACCCTTACCTGCAAGGGTTTTAGAAGTTCTGTCTCAAGAACCAGGGACTGAGACCAATAAACACAGACATTTCTTATTATTTCACAGTATTCAACAAACATCATTATCAAAAACAATGAAGCTGGCTGTTCTATTATAGAAGACAAAGTGAATTTTGCTGTTTCCCAACCTGCTTCTAACACTGGTACAGCTGGTTAACCTTGGAACAATTCTTTTTCCGTTTTTCTTGCGACGAAGTCTCCCGTCACCCAGGCTGAAGTGCAGTGGCACGATCTCGGCTCACTGCAACCTCCACCTCCCAGATTCAAGTGATTCTCCTGCCTCAGCCTCCCGAGTAGCTGGGATTACAGGCAAGCCACCGTGCCCAGCTAATTTTTGTATTTTTAGTAGAGACAGGGTTTCGTCACATTGGCCAGGCTGGTCTCAAACTCCTGACCTCAGGTGCTCCACCCACCTTGGTTTCCCAAATGCTGGCATTACATGCGTGAGCCACCACGCCCAGCTGGAACAATTCTTGATCCTTCTTCCTACGTTTTTGAAAAGCATAAACATACTTAAGAACCCTTGGAAGTCCTTTAACAGAAGACTTTACTCCATAACAAATAATTCCTTCCTCCCAACTTTCTTACAATGATGACATACATGAGATGGAGTTCAGAATTCAAAAGAGACAGTGTTAGGTAAATTATCTAGTGGTCAATCAATATGTGCCATCATCATCAGGATTAGCAAAGACAGGCGTAATTACAATACAGGATTTTGCAAAAGCCCAAGCTGTACTCTAGATCTTCAAATTCCTTTTTCTGTGAATCCATGTTTCCCAAAAGTCACCAATCTACATTCTAACTAGTTAAGGTGCATTAGGAAAATATAGGAAAAGTCAAGAAACAAAGCTCCTAGATAAAACACATCAGCAACTGATACACCTTCAATAGTGGACTGTGGTGAAACGTTCATACTGTGGACTCCTAACTCCTACAGCACGGCTTCCTGCTGGCAGTAGGGGTGGGACATGGAGGACCTACACATGTCACACTCAAATCCAGTCATGTGTTCTCAATCTTAAAATACACTCTTTGTTAAGGAGTAATACAGACCCCTTTTAAAGGTATCATATGGGGCCAGCTGCAGTGGCTCATGCCTGTAATCCCACCACTTTGGGAGGTCAAGATGAGTGGATCATCTGAGGTCAGGAATTCAAGATCAGCCCGGCCAACATGGTGAAACTCCATCTCTACTCAAAATACAAAAAATTAGCCAGTGTGGTGGTGTGCACCTGTACTCCCTGCTATTCGGGAGGTTGAGGCACAAGAATCACTTGAACTGGGGAACCAGAGGTTGCTGAGTGAGCTGAGATCACGCCACTGCACTCCAGCCTGGGCAACAGAGTGTGACTCCATCTTAAAAAAATAAAAATTAAAAAAAGTATCAGATAGTAAGAAATGTGATGATACTTAGGAAAAATTGGGAGCCAACATCCAATGAAGTTGATGGGATTTGTTTTTTTTTGAGATGAAGTCTCACACTCTGTCCCCCAAGCTGGAGTGTAGTGGGGTGATCTCAACTCACTGCAGCCTCCATCTCCCGGGTTCAAGCAATTCTCTTGCCTCAGCCTCCCAAGTAGCTGGGATTACAGGCGTGTGCCACCACACCCAGCTAATTTGTTTGCATTTTTAGTAGAGATGGGGTTTCATCATGTTGACCAGGCTGGTCCTGAACTCCTGACCTCAGGTGATCTGCCCGCTTTGGCCTCCCAAAGTGCTGGGATTACAGGCATGAGCCACTGTGCCTGGCCAGGGATTTTATTTTTTATAAAGGAAAGCTAGTTTTCTGATCTCGCATAGTGGCTGCCTATCCTTTCCCAAATGATCGTCAATGAGTCTTTGACTAAGCAGGCACCAAAAGCTCTGAAGCGAATTCAGCTCCCCCCGACACACTGAGCAACTCCCTCATGGCTTCCTCACCTTGAGAATGTCCCACTGTACTTACCATAATGGTGTGTGCGGGAAATTTGGCACGGACGATTTTCACGAATTCCACAAAATGTTCTGAATACCCATTGGCCACATCCAGGCAAATAAACTTAACCTGTGGCACTGCGCCCAGGATGCTGCTCATCTTTTCCAGGTCATTCTGCCCACTGCCTGAACTCACGGCTACGTGCTGCACCAAAATAAACCAAGAAGACAGGCATGAACAGTAGCATTCAGACATCAGACGCTGCCCCATCTGTGCACCTATTCTGGGACGGTACAGCAATCCTAATCAAATGCACTGTGCACCTGCTTAAGACACATGCAACAGCAGAGGTAAAGGGGATTCATTCATTAAACTGTCTAAACTTTGGCCAGGCAAAGTGGCTCATGCCATAATCCCAGCACTTTGGGAGGCCAAGGCAAGCAGATCACCTGAGATCAGGAGTTCGAGAACAGCCTGGCCAACGTGGTGAAACCCCAACTCTACTAAAAATACAAAAATTAGCTGAGCGTGGTGGCTCACGCCTGTAATCCCAACACTTTAGGAGGCCGAGGCAGATGGATCACCTGAGGTCAGGAGTTCTAGACCAGCCTGGCCAACATGGTGAAACGTTGTCTGTACTAAAAATATAAAAATTAGCCAGGTGTGGTGGCAGGTTACTGTAATCCCAGTTACTCGGGAGGCTGAGGCAGAATAGCTTGAACCAGGGAGGAGGAGGTTGCAGTGAGCAGAGATAGCACCACAGCACTCCAGCCTGGGCAACAGAGCAAGATTCCGCACTCCTCCACCCCCCAAAAATAGCTACTGCATGAATGTGTCGTATCAGGGAAACTCCAGGGAGGACAATGAGTGAAAACTAGTAAGTTTCCAGGAAGAAGGAGAAATGGTCAATCACCTCGGGCTTCCCCACATGAAAGCTGGGGCCTTCACCCTGAGTGCCTTGCTTGGGGAGCAAGAGAGAGGAAGATGCCTAAAATGCCTCTGATAAACTCCTATTTTTATTTTCTCTCCCAATAAAATACTAGCACAGCTTGTGACATAGTTTGGATATCGTCCTCACCCAAATCTCATGTTGAAATATGATCCCCAATGCTGGAGGTAGGGCCTGGTGGGAGGTTTGAGTCATGGGGATGGATCCCTTAGGAATAGCTCGGGCCATACCCTTGGTGATCTCTTGGTCTGAGTCACAGGAGATCTAGTCATTTAAAAGTGTGTGACCTCCCACACTCTCTGCCTGTCTCTCTCCCACTTTATCTTCCACCGTGACTGGAAGCTTCCCAAGTCCTCCCCAAAAGCAGATGGTGGCGCTAGGCTTCCTGTACAGCCTGCACAGCCATTAGCCAGTTAGACCTCTTTTCTTTATAAATTACCCAATTTCAAGTATTTCTTTAAAACAATGTAAGAACAGCCTAATACAGCATGCACATCTCAGCCTGTTCACAGAACTGCAAATCTCTTTTCCTATTAAGGGGATAAAATCTCCCAAGGTGTGAAAACAAGTCTGACATGATTGCTCACAACTGCACTTATACATGTTTAAATCTGAGGCCACCACTCCTGCCCCATAACCCCCTTATCCCTTAACTTCCACCAGTGCCCTCAAGGCTCACACCTCTCCCTTCTTTGAACATCTGCCCTTTGGAAAAGGACTTATTTTCACTAATGTATGCCTTACTGAGACGAAGACATGGATTGTTTATATTTTAACTCTTATCTCTCTAAACCCTGGGCCACGGGAGTGACATCTTACTATCCTCTATGTTATTCCCCCAAATCATAACAACGTAGCTGCAGCCCAGAGGCTGAGTGTAAGCCGATGGGTAAATGACGCATATTTACTCCAGCCTCCCCTGTGCATTCACGCCTGGGTCTCGTGGTTCACAGCTCTGCCCTGCGCCAGCCCAATCCACACAAGCCCACGCTCCCTCCCACTAGAGCTCTATTTTTTCACCTTACTTCATTTCTGTTAAACTATAAGGAACTTGAGATTGGTTGCCTTCTCCTACTGCTACTAAGTTTTTAACACTCTCCCTTTTGAATTCACCTTCTATTTGGTGGCGGGGCAGTGGACTTACTAGTCCAGGTATCACACTTGGTAAAGAAGGCCACGGTTCCAGTTAACGATACATTGCCAAAAATTCACTTAAAGAAGTTGGAGGGAAGCCAGGTGCGGTGGCTCACACCTGTAATCCCAGCACTTTGGGAGGCTGAGGTGGGTGGATCATTTGAAGTCAGTTCAAGACCAGCCTGGCCAACATGGTGAAACCCCGTCTCTACTAAAAAAAAAAAAAAAAAAAAAAATGAGCAGAGTGGGGTGGCACACGCCTGTAATCCCAGCTACTCAGGAGGCGGAGGCAGGAAAATCACTTGAACCCCAGGAGGTAGAGGTTGCAGTAAGCCGAGATCACGCCACTGCACTCCAGTCTGGGTAGCAAGAGCAAAACTCTGCCTCAAAAATAAATAAAAGAAGTTAGAGGGAGGTCTAAGCAAAAGAAAAAAAGAAAATCATTCCCAAATTTACTATAGGGGAAAACAGAAGAAAATGAAAACCAGCATAATTCACTTGAACACAGCATGGCAAAAACAAAGGACTTACTATTGAGTCAGAATTATTTTATCTTCAAAACCACTTTTTCACTAATCAAAATCCACACATAAATTAAAGCACAGTAGCAACCACCACCAAAAGCCAGCGAGACCTTGAAAACAGTACGATCTGAAGTCATTTTCCCATCATAAATCATCTGATCAGCAGGGAGCGGCTGTAACCCAGGGAGACCTGTCTGTGGCTTCAGCTCAGAACCCCCGAATGTGGAAGGAGGAAACGCAGGCATGCTGCGGTAGGGCTTTTCGTTGTTTTTGAAACGCTTGGGTTTTTAACAGCGTTGCTGAAGTATAATGACATACCATACAACCCAGCCAGCCATTCAACACGCACAATTCAATGATTTTTAGTATATTTAGAGTTCTGTAACTGTCATAATCGATTTTAGAACATTTTCATAAACCTCCCAAAGAAAGACCCGTACCCCTTAACCACACTCCTTCCCCCACTTCCTCAGCACCTCAGGCCACTAATCTATTTTATGACTTAGATTTGTCTATTCTGGACATTTCCTATAAATAAGATGGTAGATGCGTCTGGCCTTTGCATCTGGTCTTTTCCTTTTTTGAGACAGAGTTTCGCTCTCGTTGCCCAGGCTAGAGTGAAATCTCTGCTGCAAACTCCGCCTCCAGGATTCAAGCGATTCTCCTGCCTCAGCCTCCCAAGTAGCTGGGGTTACAGACCTGCAGAACCTCGCCCGGCTAATTTTATATTTTCAGTAGAGACGGAGTTTCTCCCCATTGGTCAGGCTCATCCCGACCTCAGGTGACCCGTCTGCCTCGGCTTCCCAAAGTGCGGGGATTACAGGTGTAAGTCACTACACCTGGCCAGGTCTGGCCTTTTCACTTAGTGAAATGTCTTCAAGGTCCATCCATGCTGTAGCTCATGTCAGACCTTCATTCCTTCGATGGCTGAACAATAGCCCACTACATGGATACACCTTATTTTATGTGTCCTTTTACCTACTAATACACATTTGGGTTGTGTCTACTTTTGGGCTATTACGAATAACGCTGCTATGAACATTCACGTACAAATTTTTCTGTGGACACGTGTTAATTTCTATTGAGTCTACATCTAGAAGTGGAATTGCTGGGTCATATGGTAACTCTTATGATTACCATTCTGAGGAAGTGACAACTGTTTTCCAAAGCAGCTACACCATTTCCCATTCCCAGCAGTGCATAAGGGTTCCAGTTTCCCCACATACTCAACAATTATTGTCTTTTTTTAAAATAGAGATGGGGGTCTCACTGTCTTGACCAGTCTAGCCTTGATCTCCTGGGTTCAAGCAATTCTCCCACCTTGGCCTCCCAAAGTCCTGGAATTACAGGCATGAACCACCGTGTCTGGCTAATTATCTGTCTTTTTGATGACAGTGATCCTACTGGAAACATCGTTTACTGAAATCTAAAACACCCTGTTATACTCAGAAGTTTTTTCTACAGCCCAAAGACCCGGCTAGCCTTGATCTCCTGAGTTCAAGCAATTCTCCCATGTTGGCCTCCCAAAGTCCTGGGATTACAGGCATGAGCCACCATGTCTGGCTTGAAGTACCTGGCAGGAAACACAGGTCTTCCCCAAGGTCTCAGGACATAACAGTTCCTCTTTCAAGAGAAAATGGACATTTCTTACAGATAAATCCTAATATTTTAATAAAACTATATGGAAACAAGTTTCCTCAGCAAATCCCTAGCAATGGCACAGGGCTGGAGAAACAGCAAACTCTTTATGTCTCTCTGCTACTGCCTGAAATCCTCTCGACAGCTCTGAAGATGTAGTTTCCCCTGCAACACTGAACTAGTCATCAGGCTGTAGTCATACCTGCAGGCATTCTGGGTGATTTGCAGCAAAGAGCTTCCAGTCATCCAGGGAGTAATGCTTATGAATTGCTGTAAACATGGAGTGCTAGGAAACAAAACAGCACCATTAGGATGAGAAGCCAAGTGCGAGCTCCCCTCCCTCTTCCATCTGGAGGTGGCGATCCAACCAGACAAAGGCATCAGTGCTCCTGCCATTCATGCTTAATTTGCTTTGAATATGCTCCTAGCAGCCAAAACCAGACAAAGGTACAACCACTGAAATCACAAAACCCTGTTTCCCATTCGAATCTGATTAGACAATACTGCATTCAGGACTAGGGAGGCTCTGCCAGGAGGGAGGAGAGGGATAAAAGAGAATGCTCAGAGCCCTGCCCAGCCCACCCCGGCTCCCATCCACACCTGCATTAGGTCGACAACAGCACAGATGGTCCAAAGAGACCCATGCACAAGCAGGTGTGCTGCCCAGGAGAAGGGCCATCCTGACACAAACTTCTTCTTAGCCAACCCTGAAGAACCTTACCTGATACCTGAAAGCTTTCTTTTGTATTGACAACCTCAACACTTCTCACTAAAAGGTAAATCCATCGGGCAGTTGGTATTCTTGAGGGTGGGAATTATATAAAGTGTAACCCTAAATCTATGACTACTGCTCCTGCATTTGTGTCAGTCTTTCCCACCTATCATTTCATTTAGTTTTTGGAACAACTTTGAAGTGTTATCATCCTTATTTGAGACGGAGTCTTACTCTGTCGTCCAGGCTGGAATGCAGTGGCAGATCTTGGCTCACTGCAACCTCCGTCTCCTGGGTTCACGTAATTCTCCTACCTCAGCTTCCAGAGTAGCTGGGACTACAGGCACCTGCCACGACGCACAGCTAATTTTTGCATTTTTATTAGAGATGGGGTTACACCGCGTTGGCCAGGCTGGTCTCAAACTCCTGACCTCAGGTGACCCGCTCGCCTCCCAAAGTGCTTGGATTACAGGTGTGAGCCACTGTGACTAGCCTGAACAGTATTATTAGCTTTGTGGGCAGAAATGGAGCTGAAGAAATTTAAATTGGCCAGGCACATACGGGATCATGCCCGTAATCCTAGCACTTTAAAAGGCCAAGGCAGGATGATCACTTAAGCCCAGACCTGCTCGAGACCAGCCTGGCAACGTGGCAAGACCCCATGTCTATTTAAAAAACAAGAAACAAGTCAAACTTACAAAATTTCTGGGCCTGGTGGCATACACCTGTAATCCTAGCACTTTGGGATGCCGAGACGGGTTGATCGCCTGAGGTCAGGAGCTGGAGACCAGCTTAACATGGTGTAACCCCATCTCTATTAAATATAAAAAATTAGGCATGGTGGTGCGCACCTGTAGTACCAGCTACTCAGGAGGCTGAGGCAGGAGAATCACCTGAACCCAGGAGGTGGAGCTTGCAGTGCTAGACAAGATCGTGCCATTGCACTCCAGACTGGGCAACCAGAGCAAAACTCCATTTCAAAAAAAAAAACTTACAAAATTTAAAAACTGCATGGTCAGGAAGAGGCAGAGGCCGGAGTCAAACTCGGATCTGACTACGGAAATCGGACACCCTGCCCTGTATGAACAGAAGCCTCCCACCTAACTTCTCTGGGCTGCCTTTGTTCCATCTACAGCTTCTCATTCTAAACTTCTATGACTTCAGTAACTTGCACTCGCTCCGTGGGTCCTAGAAACAGGAAATTCACAGGAGCCACCCATGGTTAGCTACACCAGTCTACGCTATTCCGTTAGCAGGGAGACTTCCTAGGAAAATGGGAAGAGCACAGCAAGTTCTAGATTTCTTCTGGATTATAATCTATTCCCTGAATTAATCAGACTTGATTGTTCCCTAGTTCCCCTTGCTTTTTTACTAACATAACACATGATTCATTAGTAGCAATGGCTGATGACAGAGCAGAGCACGGAGAGGGTACGGAGGAAAAAAATACCAGTTCCTTGGCAATTAATTTATTAGCCTCTGGCCCAATGCTCAGTAGGGGCTGAGGTCTGCCAGACGATACCAGTGATCATGGAGTTGGGCGGACCACCTCCACTCCATTTTTGGAGCTCATAATTTGAGAATCTTTTCCTTCGAATCACTGGCTAATAATGAATCTCAGCATCTCCTGTAGTGAGACTTGCTGCCCATAGTGAGAAGCGCTCCAAACTAATTGGATTTATTTTTTCACTTGGCAGGTATTATCCACAGGAGAAACAGAACCCCTGAGTGCAGCAGACATTCCACATCGAGGATGCAGAAGACACTCTGCACCTCACCCATAAAGCTCCTGCCCACCAACGGGGTTTCCTTTATTTTTCCCAAAGCTAGGACACTCTTTCTGATTTAATTTAATTTTAACCAACAATACTTCTCAGATTGATCTACACAATGAATTTTTTTTTTTTTTTGAGACAGGGTCTTGCGCCGTCATCCAGGCTGGCATGCAGTGGCACAATCTTGGCTCACTACAACCTTTGCCCCCCAGCTCAAGTGATCCTCCCACCTCAGCTTCCTGAGTAGCTAGGACCACAGGTTCACAACGCCACACCCGTGCAATTTTTGTATTTTTTTTGTAGAGATGAGGCTTCACCATGTTGCCCAGTCTGGTCTTGAACTTCTGAGCTCAAGCAATCCGCCCACCTCCATTTCTCCAAATCCTGGGATTACAGGTGTGAGCCACTGCACCCAGCCCAAGTCAGGATATTAGCTACCCTCTTTATAGAAAATTAGGCCGGTGTAGTTGGCTAAAACAGACCTTGAGCTTGTACTATGATCTGTCCCTTTAAGTTGAAAGGTCAGTTCCTTAAATTCTAGAGTCAGTTTGGGTTGGAATCCTGATTCTCTCTCTATATATATCTGGCTAAGGGCCTAGGGCAAGTTACCTACCCCTCCTCTCTCTGCGACAGTTTCCACATATGTAAAAAGAATCTATCTTGTTAAGAATTAAGAGATACACGCCAGGCACGATAGCTCAAGCCTGTAATCCCAGCACTTTGGAAGGTCGAGGCAGGCAGATCACCTGAGATCAGGAGTTCTAGGCCAGCCTGGCCAACATAGTGAAACCCCATCTCTACTAAAAATACAAAAATTAGCCAGGCACGGTGGCAAGCACCTGTAGTACTAGCTACTTGGGAGGCTAAGGGAGGAGAATTGTTTGAACCAGAGAGGTGGACGTTGCAGTGAGCCAAGATCACGCCACTGCATTCTAGCCTGGGTGACAGAGCAAGACTCCATCTAAAAAAAAAAAAAATTAAGAGATACATTATCCGCAGTGTTTTCCACATAAGCGCCCGATACATGTATTCGGCATAATTATACAGTAAATGCTGCAGTACAGACTGCATATAAAACAGCCCTGCCTTCATTTTAAAGAGACTGTCACTCTTCAGCAATATGGCACTCTTCATGTTGTCTAGCTTCTTTCTGTATCTCTAATTTGCAAAACCATCATCATCACTTTCAGAGAAGGCATGAATTCAGATCTAGATCATCTCACTGAACACAATGCCCAGACATCGTCCACTTTCTGACTGACGGGGGAAACAGGATGACCCCAGGCGTCTCACATTTCTACTCTTCCCTGCGTCTGAATAAAGCCAGGGTGGGCTCCTGATAACCTGTCCATGTTGAGAGCAGCAAAGGAAAAAAATAAAAGCCAGCCGTCTCACCTGTGACATCACAGCTGCCATCTCAAACGTGCCCACAGTGTCCATGTTGGCCACGATGATGGGAATCCCTGAATAGGTCTGCTTTGAATTTCGAAACGTGAAGGTGCGTTCAAGATCCACCTATTGGCCAAAAAAAAGAAAAAAAAAAAAACCGGAAAGAAATGTGTGCTTTGCTCTTATGTGAAATGTACAGAATTTCTGGAGTTTGGAGTGAGTAGGAACAATACAAAGGTCCCTGGGTGCTCTTAGGGGTCAAAGACAGGTATTCCAAAGACCCTGGAGCCCCCAAGGAAACCAGGTAACACACTGGATCCAGGTGCAGAAGCTGAAATGGGCTCCTCGCCCTCCTTGATCAAGCACCAGCAGAAAGCACTAGAAGTTCCACAGTGGAGACAAGCCTGAGGCTCGGAAGCTGTCGCAGCCTAATCCCACGGCCGTCTTCTATCCGCATCCCTGAAGACCCACATGCACCTTATCTTCTCCCCACCTCCAAAGCCTAGAGAAGCCATTCCCCTCCTGGGAGCATCTGCCCCACTCTCCCTTGCCAACCATGGCCCTCCTCCTGTGCAGTCCTCACTTCTTACCTTTCACCTAGAGCCATCCTCTGAATTCACCCTGCAGTGAGCCCCACACCATTAATCCCTTCGCCTTTTACCCTCTACAGCTGCTTTAATTATGAGGATCTTTTAAAAAGCTGGTGAAAAGTACAGTGCAACCGTATGTTCCCATGTATCAACACTTGTTCCTTTGACTTGCAAGGAGCTGGAGGGTTGGGGGGCCCCCAGTTCTCCTGTAACTTCAAGATCAGGGCGTGTAGGACTAACCTTGCTGTCGGCAATCCAGAACAGCGGCACAGACACAAGGGTGGGCTTGGCAGAAGCCGCGTGCTAGGCAAAGCCAGGCCCTCGCCAAGGGCTAGCAGAGTCCAAATTACTTCTGACCCAGGGCAGGTGCCAGCCTGTCTGCCCACCCACCATCCTCAGCCTGCTCTTATCCCAGGAAGGCTACCTGCTACAGGCCCCATTTCTCAAGTTCATTTGTGGCTGGGATTGGCCAATGGAGGACTCTGGGTGGGCAACCGGAGGACAATGGCAGGGAGAGGAGGGTGAAGGCAGGTGGCTCTCTCAGAACCCCTCTGCCTTAGGCAGCTTCTCCAGAGCAGCTCTCTTGCCCCCAGGCCTGGATCCTCTGGCCAGAGAGGCCTGCATGTTCCTTGTTCCAGCTTTCCCTAAGCGAGCCCAGTCCCTTCCTGGGCTCCAGAACACTGCGCCTCCTCCCTCTGACCCTCATCCTAGGGTGGGGGTGGCTTCTTGCTATTGCTGATCTCTGGGGTGCCTCAATATCCCCCGTTGTGTGAGGATGCCCTGAATTCAGTTCCATGTTTTCAACAGTCAGCACTCTGTTTCTCTGGCCAGACTCCAATGGACGCAGACCACATTAGAAGTGGGCGCTTCTCCAAGGAGAACCAGCCAGAGGAACACAGGTGTCAATCTCATGCTTCTGAAGTAACTGAGCCCTACATTAACCCTGGCTTCATGAACTACACCGGCAAGAGTCACTTTCTTTCCTTTCTTTCTCTTTCTTTCCTTCTCTCTCCTTCTCCCCCTCTCTCTGTCTTTCTCTAGTTCTTTCTGGGACAGAGTCTCACTCTGTCGCCCAGGTTGGAGTGCAGTGGCATGATCTTGGCTCACTGCTACCTCTGCTGCCCGGGTTCAAGCGATTCTCCTGCCTCAGCCTCCCGAGTAGCTGGGACTACAGGTGCCGGCCACCATGCCTGGCTAATTTTTGTATTTTTAGTAGAGACAGGGTTTCACCATCTTGGTCAGACTGGTCTTAAACTCTTGACCTTGTGATCCACCTGCCGCGCCTCCCCAAGTGCTGGGATTACAGGCGTGAGCCACCGCACCCAGGCAGCAAGAGTCATTTTCTGCCAGTGTTTACCGAGATACTTCTCTCTTGTTTTTTTTTTTTCACTTAAGACAACGTTCACTTCGCAATCCGCATGAAGTCAGAAAACACCATGGACGGCTCAGGACCTTTAGCCTTTTCATTTCTCTTGCTTCTCAACACCGGGTTCCGTGTCCAGAAAGCATCCTGGGTGACTGATGTCATAAACATACTGCACAGGCCTCACACAGCCACCAATGAGGGAAAATGAGATGCGGTCAGGGCACAAACCTACCCAGTCTCCACTCTCTTCCTGATGACTCTGGGTTCTACTTCAGTGGAGCATGTGATGGCGACATTCTGAAAGAGAACTGAAGGGCTCTACCCACTGCAACCCTGCGTGCAGCTAATGGCCCTCTATCATTTGGCTTCGCAGGCTTGAAACAATCAGAATTCCTTGGTCTCAAATTATTCTTCTATCCTCCAATAGGCACGGGGCTGGCAGCCACACTGCTCCCGGCTGAGATCACAATGGGTTTTTCTTGGCACTCCAAAACCTATCAGCATGACACAAAACACTGAGCTCTTCATGGAAAAGGGCAGCCTTAACAGGAAACTTCCCCTTATTTCCAGTCCTTTTTATGAGGTAGCTCTTCACAATCGTTAATTCTAAGAATGAGAAATAAAATGGTCTTCCCCAACTTTATCCACCCAGACACATACACAAATAACCCAGATCAGTTTATCCAGAGATAAACATTTTAAATATTTCAGCCTCGCAGGAACAGCACTTGGCGCTTACTCTGGCACAGCCGGCCAAAACGCCAAATATAGATTTGATTCCCTAAGCCTGACCTGAAAGGGAACTTAAAGTAACAAAATCCCTTCCCCAAACCCCAAACCAACATCTCTGCTGCTCTCTAACAGGCCTTCATTAAAGCCAGTTCTGCCACCCAACATGTCAGGGGTTCAAAGGTGCATGTGGGCCAGCGTGGTGGCTCACACCTGTAATCCCAGTGCTTTGGGAGGCCAAGGCAGGCAGATTGTTTGAGCTCAAGAGTTCAAGAACAGCCTGGGCAACATGGTGAAACCCCGTCTCTATGCAAAATACAAAAAACTAGCGAGGCTTGGGTGGTGTGAGCCTGTAATCCCAGCTACTCAGGAAGCTGTAGTGTGAGGACTGATTGAGCCTGGGAGGTTGAGGCTGCAGTGAGCCACGATCATGTCGTTGCAAGCCAGCCTGAGTGACAGCGTGAGACCTTGTCTCAAAAAAAAAAAAAAAAAAAAAGAGGCCCACCTACCACATTCCGAAATAATTCAATGTGATCAGTCCAACGAACAAATAGCTACTTAGAAAATAGTTTCTAACCTCCTGTCCTAAAAAAAAAAAAAAATTCATTCACAACCAAACAGCTTCATAAAATAGGTTCTAACCTCCTACCCTAAGAAAACAATTTCATTCACAACCAGAAAGGCACCAGAACATGGCGGCGGAGAGCTGGTCCTGTCCCAGTCCACCCATCTTCCCTTCTCGCCCCAATCCTTATGTGTGCAAGAGAAACAGCCCCCCACCTTCGGTCTGCAAATGAAGCTCTGTGCATACCGCCTACCTGCCCACCAACACCGCCCACTCTCCGGAATGGAGGTGAGCACACCAGTAGCATGGGTGGCCCTCGGAACACCCCAGAGCAAGTGGCCCATGCAGGCCTTAGAATGAGTTCAGAGTCACTTGGGGAAGGATATCCAGGATCCTGAGTATCTGGAGCATGGCCTAAGGAACAGCATAGCCCACAGGCCCTGCCCAGTGAGGAGGGATGCAATTAGGAGGCAGACATGGGACCTGGGACAGGGGCTTATTTTCCTAGATCTACAGACGGCACTGAGTAATGCAATTTTTTTTTTTGATGTAGTTTTGCCCTTGTTGCCCAGGCTGGAGTACAATGGTGTGACCTCGGCTCACCACGACCTCCGCCTCCCAGGTTCAAGTGATCCTTCTGCCTCAACCTCCCGAGTAGCTGGGATTACAGGCATGGGCCACCACACCCAGCTAATTCTTATATTTTTAGTAGACAAGGGGTTTCTCCATGTTGGTCAGGCTGATCTCGAACTCCTGACCTCAGGTAATCCACCCGCCTCAGCCTCCCAAATTGCTGGGATTACAGGCGTGAGCCACTGCCCCCAGCCCAGCAATTCTTTTATGTTGCATTTTATTACATAATCTATTATACAGTTTGCTCATTATCTGTCTCACCTGTCTGAGTTCAGGGACAATGTCTTCCAACTTTGCAGTCCTAGTGGGGCTCAAAAAGCATGGGATAAACTAATGCATGGCTAAAAGGTAAGAAGAATACTACGTTCTGGGCCCCAGCCCAGACCTCTGAACGTGGATCCAAGCCCTGGGAGCTCACCATCAGTTAGGAGGCTCGTGAGAAGCTCGTGGCCAGCTGCAGTGCTACCAGCAAGAGCAGAGTTCTACAAACGGAAAGGGCTTCAGAGGCTGCTCCGGCACACCCAAGTGCACATCAGAATCCTCTTAGAGGCGGTTCCATTCATTTCGTGTCCTATGGTTTCCAATTAATCGTTCCCTCACTACTTTTGGGAAAGACACGGGATAGTGGGCTCTGTCAGAGTAGGTAGACAGCTAGACATGGACAGGAGGGGAGCTCCTGGGAAAGGCAAAGTCTGGGAAGCGTCACTTGGAGGGAACACCAAAAATTTACACATTAGTAGCATCTCTAATGCTGGAGTGGCTGGGCACTTGTCAGTCGTGGGTAGGAGGGAAAAGAGGTACCTATGCAGAAAGCAACATCCTAGAACTCCTCCTAAGATGCCCCAATCATCATTTACTCTTCAGTTAAAATGTCAGAATATTGCTAGCTACATGCTGTTAAGGACAAAGGGGGGCATTCTTAAGAGAAACCCGGTACCATAAGTACAGATTACGGCAGAGAAGGATATTCAAAAGGGATAGGCAGGCACAAGAGGTACAGATGTGACTGCTGTAGGATCTTCCTGGGAGGCGGGAAGGAGCCAGGCCAACAGTAGCTTCGGACTGATCACTGCCCATGTGCCTTATCCAGCAGTGAGGAGATCTCAAGAGCCTAAGAGGGGCGTGTTGGGGACCTAAGGCAGGAGCAGAAAAACCAAAGAAAACAGGCGGAGACTTGAGACAGAGGCAGGAATGTGAAGAAGTCCAAAATAAAATTCCCTTATAGGAGTCTTGGGCTGTTTTCCTGTGAGATCAGCCTGCTCCTCCCGCTCGGCCTACCTATTTTTTCTACAATAAGCTCTTTACACTGTATTTAGTTTCAGTGATCTGCCATCTTTGTCCTGCCTCTTGGTGAAAATCTTTCTTCTAAGTTAGACAAGAACTGGGACATCTGCTGACTCCAGTAACAGCTCCAGTTCAGACTGTATTTCCAGAACTGTGCGTGCTGAGTAACTGGCGCTCTGACTTTAAGTGGTGCAGAAGGAGGCCAGTAGGGGGCGCCAGCCGTCCCACCAGGAGCAAGAAGGCCCTGCAGTGTTCCAGCTGCCAGCAGGGGGCGTGCCACCACGACACTGGTAGCAGGAGGGCCCTGCAGTGTCCCTAGCTGCCAGAAGGTGGCACATGGGCACCACACCATGATTAAGAGGACCCTGCAGTCTGGTTCCCAGCACAGGGCGTGCTGCCATGGCACTGTGAGCAAGAGGGCCTTGCAGTGCCCCCGGCGGACAGCAGGGGTGTGCCGCCACTACCCCGCGAGCAAGAGGGCCCCCAGCACGGGTACCACACCGTGAGCAAGAGGATCCTGCACTGCCATGGTTGCCAGCAGGGGGCATGCTGCCACTACACTGCGAATAAGAGGGCCCTGCAAGTGCCCCCACTGCCAGCAAGGGATGCCATCACACTGTAAGAGAGCCCTGCACTGACCCTAGCAGCCAGCAGGGGGCGCCTGAGCCCGCATTTTCAGATTCCTGAGGTTCTGCCCCTGGCATGCGTGGCGTCACAGCACTGGCAGTGGTCTGCGGAGTTGTGTTCTACTCAGTACAGACCTGGGGGGCACTGTGAGGGCGGAGCTGTGACCTCAGCACAGAACCCGGGGCGGGGTTGCGGGGGGTCGGCATCCGGAGGGCAGAGCTGCATTCTCCTCAGCACAAACCTGGCGGGAAAGCAAAGGCAGAACAGCATTCTCAGCACAGACCTTGGGGGGCACTGCCTCACTTTGGTACAACTCCGGGGCACTTCCACAGTGAGTAAATCCTTCTGTTTGCATAAGGGTTAGAGACTGGTAGGAACGTCTCTGTGGAAGATGGCTGATAGGAGCAGCTCTGGATTGCAGCTCCCAGCGAGAGTGTGGAGGGTAAGTGGACGCTGCATATCCAGATGAATTTTTATTGCCCACAGGCCAGGAGATTCCCGAGCAGAGGAGCGCTATGGGTTGCCAGCACCACTGTTTTGCCTGGCGCAGCAGGTCTCCACAAAAAAAACTCACATGGGTCCAGGTGCTGTTTCAGCTGGCCAATGGAGTGCCTGGGAGACAGACTTGCCCATTCAACTGATAAAAAGGGGACTCAAACAGGGAGCCAGGCAAGGAGATACCTGAGTGAAAAAGTGCCACGAATCTCCAGTGCGGCTGTTGCAGCCGGCACAGTGGGTCTCTGCAAGGGAAATCACAGATCCGGATGCCTTTTAAACAGGAGACTGGAATGCCTGGGAGACAGTCACCCGTTCAACTGATAAAAAGGGGACTGAAATGGAGCCAGGCCAGGAGATTCTTGGGCCAGCGTGGCTGTTTCAGCCAGCGCAGTGGGTCTCTGCACAAAATCTCACACAAATCCAGGCACCTTTCCAACTGGTGACTGGAATGCCTGGGAGTCAGAGTCGTCCATTCAACTGAAAAAAAAAAAAAAGGGGGTCTGAAATAGGGAGCCAGGTGATCAGGCTTGGCCAGTCCCACCCCCACAATATCCAGCAATCTGAAATGCTCTGGATTAAGAGTTTCACAGCAAGCACAGCTGAAGCTGGGATGGTCCAGCTCTGTGGGGGAGGGGCATCTGCCACTACCGAGGCGGCCCACCACTGCCAAGGCTGCCCGCCACTGCAGAGTCTGCCATTACAGAGGTGGGCCACCATTGCCGAGGCAGTTCTAACTACACCCCTATAAACAGGACTGCCCCTATAAACAGCAGCTGGATGGAGCCCACAGCAGCTCAGCAAAGCCTCTGCTGGCAGACTGTGACTAGGCTGCCTCCTCACTGGGCAGAGCAGCCCTGAAAAAAGGCAGCAGCATGACAGAAACTTATCAATAAAGTCCTACCCTCCCTGGATAGAGCACCTGGGGGAAAAAAGGGGTTTATGAGTTCTGCTGCAGCAGACTTAAACATACCTGCCCAGCAGCTCTGAATGGAACAACAGAGCTCACAGCTCAGCACGTGAGCTCCTATAAAGGACAGACTGTCTTCTCAAGCAGGTCCCTGACCTCCGTATATCCAAAGAGTCACCTCATAAAGGAGAGCTCAGACTGACATCTGGTGGGTATCCTTCTGGGACAAAGATAGCAGAAGAAGAAACTGGAAGCAACCCCTACTGACCTGCAGCCGCTCCAAGTGATCCCCAGGCAAGCAGGGCCTGGAATGGACCTCCGGCAGTCCGACAGCAGAGGGGCCTGACTGTTAGAAGGAAAATTAAGAAACAAAAACAAATAACTTCATCATCAACAAATTGGATGTCCACTCAGAGACCCCATCGGAAAGTCAACTACAAAGACCACAGGTAAATAAATCCACAAAGATGGGAAGAAACCAGCGCAAAAAGGATGAAAACACCCAAAACCAGAACGCCTCTCCTCCTCCAAGTGATCACAACTCCTCACCAGCAAGGGAACAAGGCTGGATGGAGGATGAGTCTGATAAATTGACAGAAACAGGCTTCAGAAGCTAAGGTAATAGCAAACTTCTCTAAGCTACAAAAACACGTTCTAACCCAATGTAAACTCAGAACCTTGAAAAAAGGTTTGATGAAATGCTAACGAGAATAAACAGCTTAGAGAGGAATATAAATGAATTGATGGAATGAATTGTGAAAAACACAGCATGAGAACCTCAGGAGGCATACACAAGTTTCAATAGCTGAACTGACCAAGCAGAACAAAGGATATCAGAGGTCGAAGATCAAATCAAAGAAATAAAATGAGAAGGCAAGATTAGAGAAAAAAATAGTAAAAAAGAAATGAACAAAGCCTCCAAGAAATATGGGATTATGTGAAAAGACCTAATCTACGTTTGATAGGTGTACCTGAATGTGACAAAGGGAATGAATCCAAGCTGGAAAATACTCTTCAGGATATTATCCAGAAGAACTTCCCCAACCTAGCAAGGCAGGCCAACATTCAAGTCCAGGAAATACAGGGAACACCATAAAGATATTCCTCAAGAAGAGCAACCTCAAGAAGAGCAACCCCAAGGCACATAATAGTCAGATTCACTAGGGTTGAAATGAAGGAGAAAAGACTAAGGGCAGCCAGAGAGAAAGGTCAGGTTACCCACAAAGGGAAGTCCATCAGACCCACACCCGATCTCTCAGCAGAAACCCTACAAGCCAGAAGAGGGTGGGGACCAATATTCAACATCCTTAAAGAAAAGAACTTTCAACCCAGAATTTCATATCCAGCCAACCAAACTAAGTTTCATAAGCGAAGGATAAATAAAATCCTTTACAAACAAGCAACTACTCAGAGATTTCATCACCACCAGGCCTGCTTTACAAGAGTTCCTGAAAGAGGCACTAAACATAGAAAGGAACAACCAGTACCAGCCATTCCAGAAACATACCAAATGGTAAAGAGCATCAACACAATGAAGAAACTGCATCAAATAACAGGCAAAACAACCAGCTAGCATCAAAATGGCAGGATCAAATTCATACAACAATATTAACCCTAACTGTAAATGGGCTAAATGCCCCAATCAAAAGACACAAACTGGCAAATTGGATAAAAAGCCAAAACCCATCTCATGTGCAAGGATACACATAGGCTCAAAATAAAGGGATGGAGGAAGATTTACCAAGCAAATGGAGAGCAAAAAAAAAGCAGGAGTTGCAATTCTAGTCTCTGATAAAATAGACTTTAAACCAACAAAGATCAAAAGAGACAAAGAAGGACATTACATAATGGTAAAAGGATCAATGCAACAAGAAGAGCTAACGATTCTAAATATATACCCATCCAGTACAGGAGCATGCACATACATAAAGCAAGTTCTTAATGACTTACAAAGAGACTTAGACTCCCACACAATAATAGTGGGAGACTTTAACACTCCACTGTCAATATTAGATCAACGAGACAGAAAATTAACAAGAATATCCAGGACCTGAACTCAGACCTGGACCAAGCAAACCTAATAGACATGTACAGAACTCTCCATCCCAAATCCACAGAATATACATTCTTCTCAGCACGTCACACCTACTCTAAAATTGACCACATAATTGGAAGTAAATCACTCCTCAGCAAATGCAAAAGAACAGAAATCGTAACAAACAGTCTCACAGACCACAGTGCAATCAAGTTAGAACTCAGAATTCAGAAACTAAGAACCACACAACTTCATGGAAACTGAACTGGCTCTTGAATGGTGACTGGATAAATAATGAAATGAAGGCAGATATAAAGATGTTCTTCGAAACCAAAAAGAACGAAGACACAACATACCAGAATCTCTGGGACACATTTAAAGCAGTGTCTAGAAGAAAATATATAGCAATAAATGCCCACATGAGAAGCAAGCAAAGATCTAAAATCAAAACCCTATCATCAAAATTGAAAGCGCCAGAGGAGCAAGATCAAAAAAACTCAAAAGCTAGCAGAAGACAAGAAATAACTAAGATCAGAACAGAACTGAAGGAGACAGAGACACAAAAAACCCTTCCAAAAAATCAATAAATCCAGGAGCTAGTTTTTTGAAAAGATAAACAAAATAGACCACTAACCAGATTAATAAAAAAGAAAAGAAAGAATAATCAAATAGATGCGATAAAAAACGATAAAGGGGATATCACCACAGATTCCACAGAAATACAAACCACCATCAGAGATTATTACAAACAACTCTATAAACATAAACTAGTAAACCTGAAAGAAATGAATAAATTCCTGGACACTTTCATCCTCCCAAGCCTAAACCAGGAAGAAGTCGAAACCCTGAATAGACCAATAACAAGGGCTTGAGGCAGCAATTAATAGCCTAACAACCAAAAAAAGCCCAGGTTCAGATGGGTTCACAGCAGAATTCTACCAGACATACAAAGAGGAGCTGGTAGCACTCCTTCTGAAACTATTCCAAACAATCCAAAGAGAAGGAATCCTTCCCAAGTCATTTTATGAAACCAACATCATCCTAATACCAAAACCTGGCAGAGACTCAACAAGAAAAGAAAACTTTATGCCAATATCCATGATGAATGTAGATGCAAAAATCTTCAATAAAATACTGGGAAACCGATTGCAAAAGCACATCAAAAACCTTATCCACCATGATCAAGTAGGCTTCATCCCAGGGATGCAAGGCTGGTTCAACATATGCAAGTCTATAAACGTAATTCACCACATAAAGACAAAAACCACATGATTATCTCAATAGATGCAGAGGCAGCCTTTGACGAAATTCAACAGCTCTTTATGATAAAACTCTATTAAACTAGGTATTGATGGAACGTATCTCAAAATAATAAAAGCTATTTATGACAAACCCACAGCCAATATCATACTGAATGGGCAAAAACTGGAAGTATTCCCTTTGAAATCTAGCACTAGGCAAGGTTGCCCTCTCTCAACACTCCAATTCAGTATAGTATTGGAAGTTCTAGCCAGAGCAATCAGGAAAGAAAAAGAAATAAAGGGTATTCAAATAGGAAAGGAAGAAGTCAAATTGTCTATTTGCAGATGACATGATTGTATATTTACAAGACCCCCATTGTCTCAGTCCAAAATCTCCTGAAACTGATAAGCAACTTCAGCAAATTCTCAGGATAAAAAAATCAATGTGCAAAAATCACACGCATTCCTATACACCAATAAAAGACTTAGAGAGCCAAATCAAAAACGAACTGCCATTCACAATTGCTACATAGAGAATAAAATACCTAGGAATACAACCAGCAAAGAATGTTAAGGACCTCTTCAAGGAGAACTACAAACCACTGCTCAACGAAATAAGAGAAGACATGAACAGATGGAGAAACATTCCATGCTCATGGTTAGGAAGAATTAGTTATCATGAAAATGGCCATACTGCCTAAAGTAATTTACAGATTCAGCGCTATCCCCATCAAACTACCAATGACCTTCACAGAACTGGAAAAAAACACCTTAAACTTCATATGGAACCAAAAGAGAGCCCGCATAGCCAACTCAATTAAAAAGAACAAAGCTGGAGGCATCACACTACCTGACTTCAAACTATACTACAAGGCTACAGTAATCAAAACAGCATGATACTGGTAACACAAGAGAGATATAGACCAATGGAACAGAACAGAGGCCTCGGAGGCAACACCACACATCTACAACCATCTGATCTTTGACAAACCTGACAAAAACAAGCAATGGGGAATGGATTCCCTGTTTAATAAATGGTGTTGGGAAAACTGGCTAGCCATGTGCAGAAAGCAGAAACTGGACCCCTTCCTAACACCTTACACTAAAATTAACTCCAGATGGATTAAAGACATAAACCTAAGACCTAACACCATAAAAACCCTAGAAGAAAATCTAGGCAAAACCATTCAGGACATAGGCATAGGCAAGGACTTCATGACTAAATCACCAAAAGCAGTGGCAACAAAAGCCAGAATAGACAAATGGGACCTAATCAAACTCCACAGCTTCTGCACAGCAAAAGAAACAAGTCATTAGAGTAAATCTGCAACCAACAGAATGGGAAAAAATTTTTGCAATCTACCCATCTGACAAAGGGCTAATATCCAGAATCTACAAAGAACTAAAACAGATTTACAAGAAAAAACAAACCTATTCAAAAGTGGGCAAAGGATATGAACAGACACTTTACAAAAGACAACATTTATGAGGCCAACAAACATATGAAAAAATGCTCATCACTGGTCATTAGAGAAATGCAAATCAAAACTACATTGAGATACCATCTCACGTCAGTTAGAGAGACAATCATTAAAAAATCTGGACACAACAGATGCTGGAGAGGATGTGGAGAAATAGGAACACTTTTACACTTTTGGTGGGAGTGTAAATTAGTTCAACCATTGTGGAAGACAGTGTGGCAATTCCTCAAGGACCTAGAAATAGAAATTCCAATTGACCCAGCAATCCCATTACTGGGTATATATCCAAAGGATTATAAATTGTTCTATTATAAGGACACGTGCACACGAATGTTCATTGCAGCACTGTCTACAATAGCAAAGACTTGGAACCAACCCAAATGCCTGTCAATGATAGACTGGACAGGGAAAATGTGGCACATATACACCATGGAATACTATGCAGCCATAAAAAACGATGAGTTCCTGTCCTTTGTAGAGACATGGATGAACCTGGAAACCATCATTCTCAGCAAACTGATGCAAGAACAAAAAATCAAACACCGCATGTTCTCACTCGTAGGTGGGTGTTGAACAATGAGAACACATGG
>PVKP010005481.1:0-89236 GCA_004027715.1 Plecturocebus donacophilus | reverse complement strand
ATAATCAGTATGTATAAAACATGCTTTCTCTTTATGTGTGTGTATATGTATATAAAACATGCTTTCTCTTTATATGTGTTTATATATATATATAATATGCTTTCTCTTTATATGTATGTGTATATATATATAACATGCTTTCTCTTTATATGTGTATGTGTATATATATATATAATTTATATATATATATAAAATATGCTTTCTCTTTATATACGTGTCTGTATATATATATATATATAATATGCTTTTTCTTTATATGTGTGTGTGTATATATAACATGCTTTCTTTTAATTTGGGTGTGTGTGTATATATATATATAACATGCTATCTCTTTATATATGTGTGCATGTATATATATAATAATATGCTTTCTCTTTATATGTGTACACACACATATATAAAGAGGAAGCATGTTATTAATACCATACTTTTGTTCAGAAAGGACACAGCTTTATGAATTAATTTATTTTTCTATGTAAAAACAGTCTGCTGTTATCATTTTTCACACGTCTTTGTCTAAAAGAAGGTCTTATTTTATTTTTCCACAGGTCTTGATCTGACAGGTGGGGGAATTCAGGGGTGGAAATCACAGTTCTGCTTTTTTGCCTCTTTTCCTTCATCTTTTAAGAAGATAAATATGAATTTGTTTGGCTAAAGTACTTTCTGCATAAACAAATTGCATCTTAAGATTGTTTTTTCTGACATTTTCAACTGTGTGATAAAGTTGTATAAACAGTGTAGTTTATATTAGCTGCATGTCCTATAGAGAGTATGGGAAAAGGGTATTAACAATACATTTAAAACAACTTTATGGACATTAAGGAGGATGTTTTAAGTCACGGATGATGGATGAATGGATTCCATGTTGGTTCTATCACCTATGAGCAGTATAATCCCAAATGTTTTATGTGTGAAAATGTTCATCTAATGTTTAGCAAACATAAAAACGATGTTTTGTTGATCTCTTCCTTTGGAGAATCAGATGATGATTATTACTGTTTACCTTGTAAAGTTTTCGCGTACGAAAGAACTCTAATCCGTAGTATTTTCTATGCATTGTGGGCCCAAACTGGGCCTGTAGTGGTAATTATCACTTGGGAATTTGAGGGACTGTATGTCCCTGAAAGTATCCTTTCACAAGAATGTTTCATGGTTTTTGAAGTTCTAGGAGTGGAAAGAGATTGAAATATTTGACATTTTCTTGAAGAGATGTTTAAAGCATCTTATTAAAACTTCCTCATTCAAAATCACCACAGAGAAGGGATGGAAAGCTAAATGGTCACGTTTGAACCTGTCTGATGATGACAAATCATTTCCTTGTGATGGGCAGCAGGTCTTCACTGACTTTTCATGGAAAATACATGCTGCTGATGAGCCTGGTGCCTTTTTGGAAAGAATTTCCACTACCCTTGGCCACTCAAGGTCATCATTACTGGGACCTTTTCCAAAGTCCCTTAGTCTTAGACTAGATGAAACAGCTGGGTTAGGTTTAATTCGTATTACATTAGTTGGGAGAAGTTGGATTATTTTTAAACTGTGTTTCTGTGGAGAAGATTAATCATTTTTTAAGGATGTGGACAGACAAGGCAGACTAAATAGGGAGGAAAGAATCCCACTGCTTCTAAAATGGCCCTGCAGGAAAGGGTCAAGGAGGCAGTGTTACACTCTGCAACTGCAATGTACCATTCACTTGGCTCTGCATGGGAGGCTAGAGTGGAGAGCTGGCTGTCAACGCCATTGTGAAGTTGGCACATTCCAGTTTGCTTTTTGGTAGGATATAAAGGTGAGAGTAAGTTGTATGCTAAGAGTCACCCAGCTAGAAAGTGGAGTGGCCACAATTCAAATGCAGGCTGATTCCAAAGTCTAGGGATTATTTCTAGAAAAGGGAATGAGGAAGATAAAGTGGAATTTTATGAATTAGCACTGAAATTTATGGAGAGGGATAGTCCTAACAATTTGTTTATTTGAAGATGAATAAAAACAAAGGGTGGGTGAAGCACACAATTATGTAAACGTTTCTCTGTGCAGGGGAAGTTGAACTTGGCCTGCTGAATATGCATCAGTGGCACTTCTTTTATTCTTCTTTAAAATACACATTTTAAAGATGTGGCGAATAGGGATGGGTTTCAAGCTCTTGGATCACTATCCTGGATCTTCCCCTTATTACTGCTGAGATCCTGGATAGGTAACGTGGTTTCTCTGTAGAATAAAAAGTCACCCATTTCCTGCTATTTTTGATAGGACTAAATGATATGTTAATAGTCTATATCAGCGGTTTTCAGCTATGGTAATTTTGCCCCCCAGGGGGTATTTGGCAATGTCTGGAGACATTTTTGATTGCCATACGTGGAGAGGGGATTGGTGATACTGCCATTTAAAAGGTTGAGGCCAAGATTGTTGCTAAACATCCTGTAATCCTTGTAAAGGACAACTCTTTACAACAGTTATCTGGCCCCAAATGTGTAAAGCACCAAACTTGAGGAACTTTTGTACAGCAAAAGCCTGACAACAGATAGTTCCTCCCACATGGACCTGTTACTCATTCAGGGTTCTCCATGTGCCAGGCACTGTGTTAGGTGCTTCCATACATGGTTCTGTCTTTATATGCCTACAAGTTGAGATGATTGAAGATTAAAGCAAACAGTGTCCTGCTGAAGGTCAGTCACACAGTGCTGAATGGCAAAATCAAGATTTGGACTAAAACCTATATAGCTCCAAAGCACTTTCTACAAACTTGCTTCCTCCTGTTTAGACTATTTACTGCCATTTGACTCTTTGTGTATTTGGAAGAAAAAATAAATGTAAGCATTTAAGCCTGATTTATCAGACACTGTGAGCAGAGCCTGCTCACTCTATTGTGTTTCTGTCCACATACTGTGCCCAGCTAGTCAGAGGGTCTTGGTTTTCTGGTTGTAGCTGACTGCTGCTATTGAACCTCTGCTCCTTTCCCACTGCCTGCTCAGGCCAGGCTTTCAGATCACTGACAAATGTTCACTTCTGTAGAAATCACCCCCATAGTACAGCAAAAGATTTGGCAGCACTGTAAGCAATGCCCTTCATTGCTTATTGCAATTGCCTCAAGAAAGAAACAGGGTCACAGAGGAATAATGGAGTGCTTGATTCCCAAAGGAACTCTTTAATGAGAGCTACAATGGCTGGACAATGCTTACATATATGTTCCGGTAGAAGGGTGGATAGGAGGTGTGGGATGGCCACTTCTACTAGACCAAGTATGAAAGCTTACTTTGGTTCTTCTCTTCCTCTAGGTGGAAGCTAGAGGAAGCTAGCCCAAAAGGTAGCTATGTTTCTTTTTGAGACCTGTAGATCTGGCACTTAGCATACCCCATGGCTTATGTGGTCAGCTAGAAATAAGAGGGACTCTTACTGAGCCTACATCTGTCTTGAACAGAATAAAAGAAAATCTCAAGTAAATCTTTATGTAGATTATGAAGCGTATACTTCAATTACTCCAAAGTGGTACAAGCTTTGATAATGCGTTTCATCAGGACAGGAATTATGCGGTACTCAGACTAATTCTCTGAAATCACAAGGGGAATAAAGAGTTCTAATAGTATGTTACGGTAAGTTGGTGCCAAGGGAATAGAGTGTTGTGGTCAACATTAAATTTCCATATCTAGTTCATGATTTAAGTATTGATTTTTGGAGAACAAGGATATAACAGGGTACAACTCACTCTAAAATGACAGTGAATGTAAATTAATCTTTTATAGATGGCTCAGAAATATCATTATCTGTTTAATCAATTTTTATGTGGTCTCTGTGTGGAGAAAAAACTAAAATTCTTTGACTGTTGGATATCAGTGCTTTCCTGTTTATATTCAGAAACACAGTATTTTAACTAAGTGGGATATTCATCCATTTCTTTGTATAGAAGGAAAAGAAACAGAAGTCTCTTTGAGGTTGTTGATGATGGGATGAGCATAGGGGTGTAGATAAGCAATAATTTTGGTCATTGAGGTAATGCATATTAGAGGTGGCTATTAAGTTATACTAATGAAATATACCAAGAATACTATAATAGAACCAATTGGCAACATACATATATGTTAATATGAATGTATGTGCACACACAAATGTATACATGCATTTATATTATATCTAATATAGTTTATAATAGATTGTCATATCATACCACACATACATTTATATATAAAACACATAATACAGATATAACATAAAAACTATATCATATATAAGAAACAGAATTGGCTTAAATGTATATATTAATATTATATAATATTGTTATATAATATGTATTTAATATAACAAATAATAGAATGTTACTATGATTATATTGACATGTAAGCCAATTCTGTTACTTATGTATTATTATATTAATATAATACTGGATTCATGTAACGTTCTTGGCATAGCACACAGAGTCAATAATGCTGTGTTCTAAAATTGGAAGTGATGATTATATTGCTATAATTTGCTAATGTGTGGCCAATAAAGTATATCTTGTCATATCCTGAAGTAAAACCCCAGCACAGCACAAGATGTATTTGAAAAAATGTAGGAAATCTAAACTTAGAGAGCATGTCCTGTAGGAAGGGCCTTTTCATTGGTCTGTAAATTAGCCACATGTTCAGTGATTGTTCTGAATTAGTTTATGCTTCTACAACGTTAAGCCTTGTCACCCTTCTTTGCAATCTGATCTCATGTCTCAGGGCTTTGACAATTGCTCTGCTGACACCTCTGAAACATGCTGATCTCTGCCCTGCATTTTACCTCCACGCTTACTCCTTGTGAACATGTGGCACATCTTATATTTTTACTGATGTGTTCATTGTTTTGTAGTTTTATGTGTTCACATCATGTAAAGGATGTAAGTACTAGGCTTTGGATTGGAAATTGGATTTTAACCTGAACTTATGAAATGTGTATCCTAATATTGAAATTGTAAAAATGTTTCCATGTTTTCTATAATCATTGAGGTTAAAAAAAAGATCAACTGCCTCATCTACCCTAACACTAAGAAAGTATCATGCATGCAAAATGTTTATCTCTTTCTTTTCTTCCAGGAAACACTTAGTCAGGGAAAGAAATGTGTGACCTTTTGCACACTAGGGATAAATTCTTGAGGATTCACATTATGTATTAAAAGCCTGGAGGAGTCCTTTAAAAATGAAAACTGAATTTTGTTTAACCCTGCATCATTCCAAAATTTATTTAATAACAGGGATCCTCCTTTCTTACTAAACTCAGTGGCTACAGTGTCTCCACTTAAAGCATTTTGGAAAATCCTAAGCAATAATGTGTTATCTTCAGCTGGAGTCAGATGAGATGATTAATCCAGGAAAGGCAGGGGACAGCATAGTACTCCCTTGTCCCCAGGAACTTTTAAAACTCAGCATTTTCGTTACAATAGCCTGAGCTAACGTTAAGTCTAACAAGTGATTAATGCTCCCTTGTAATTATTATTTTTATCTTGTAATTGTAAAGTCCTTCCATAACTCAAACAACATTTCTTCAATTCACTTTCTTAGTAAGCTGAGTTCTCACAAAGCACTCTGGGAAATTCCAATCATGCAGGTGCTAAAAAGAGTTGACACAGGCTGCAGGCCATTGCTGTGTGCTCGTCCAGCTTGGAAAGGGTAATGAGGATAGATTTTTCTCAGTGCACTATTGAGCGAAGGGTCGCATATCCCATGGGGCTGGCGGCTCCTAGGCTGGTGGAGGATGTATTTATTATTGCAGTACATCTCTGATTTTCTTTAATTATTGTATGTGGTGGTGATTATTATAGTGGGTATCCCTCCCAGCCAAACAAATTAGGTGTGCAAGAAATATAATTTTCTTTAACTTACTTTGATTATTTACTTTGAGTCCTTCCTGCCACCAGGAACCCTAATTATTTTCTATGGGAAGTTCACCATTCTTCAGCCATCAGTCAGTTGAAACTGATCACTGTTTAGGGGGCCCTTCTTTCTGATAGGCTGGCTGGAGACTCTCGCTCTAGAACTTCTGCACCATGCTTGGTTTTTTATGGTACTTTTCCACTGTGTCAACTTGAGTCCCAGTGTTTCTCAGTGACCTCGGCCTGCTCTGCCTGTTCACCTCATTCATTCTCAGGGGAAGCAAGGTAAAGGATCTCTCATTGACACAGCATCTCTATTCTTATCAGTTTTGCTCTGAGGAGAAGAAGAGCAGAGAGGAAGCTTTTATTTTAATTATATGTATTTTTTGAGGTCGGAGGTGTGTGGCAGTGGAAGAGCTTCTTACCTCAGAAATACCCAAGGTAACCTACTTAATGGCCTGGGGCAGCCGGCACACAAACCCCAGAGGCTGTTGGACTGTGTTCACTTTTTGCTCTATTACATCTCTTTTCTGAGAACATGATCATGGGCCACTGATGATCTGTTTAAAAGGGGAAAGGGGGGAAAAGAGAAATATTAGGTAGAAGGAAACAATTGTATAGGTTGATATTTCAAAAACGTCTTCCACCATCTTCTCCTAAATCTTTCCATTTCTATAAACAAAACCTGCTTCTTACACCACATTACTCCCATCCTCCAACCCAGACCGTACCCTTTAGAACACTAATCTCCAAGCTCCTCTAGGTGTGAGCATGAAGACATTTTCTGCAGAATCTTCCAGGTTTTAGTGGGGAAGCTGCATCTTGATAGCTTTCTCATTGCTTCTGGGGTTTCTCTCAGCTTCTGGTGCCTCCTCTTCAGGCAGAGGAGTGGTCCACATTAACAGCCTGAACCACACCTGCTCCCAGCTCACCCCTTCGTAGATATTTTTCTGGATGTCTGAGAATGTAATCATGTCAACAATCTCTAAAACGATTACATTCATTCCCTTTTCATTTATTCTGCCAATTTTCCTGAAAATATCCAGGGAATTTAAGGCATCCAGGAATTTTTTTTAAGATTAGTCTACTTTGTAAGGCTGCTTTGAGGCTTATATGACGTGTTTGCTATAAAATGTCCAGGATAATACTGGGGGTATTGATTCTGCTGTTACTGTGATGAACCTGTGACCACCATGATAATTTCATCTCACACCACTTTTTAGGTTTTCTTGTACAGAAGTTCACCTTTGTTCCTGGGGGATATGTTCCAGGAGGATATGTTCCAGGACCTCCAGTAGACGCTTGAAACTGTGACTAGTACAGAACCCTGTACATGTTATGTTTTTTCCTATATACCTATGATAAAGTTTAATTTCTAAATTAGGGCACAATAAGATTAATAACAACCATAATAAAACAGATCAATTATAGTAATAATACTATGGTAAAATCTATGTGAAAGGGGTCTCTCTCTTTTTCTCTCTCTCTCAGAATATCTCATTATACTGTATTTATCTTTCTTCTTGTGATTATATGAATCCTAAAATTAACAAGGATAAAATGACTGTGTGATGATATGAAGGGAAGTGAATGACATAGGCATTGTGAAATAGCGTTAGGCTACCATTGACCTTCTGAATTCCTGACTCCATATCACTATCCTGTACTTGCAGCAAGTAGCTTGAAGTCACTTGTTTCAGGGAATCCCTTGTTGAAGTCTTCTTTATGGCCTTAATACTTTTTGGTGCAACACATTGCCATCAGTTGCAACTTGTTTCTCTTCCTGTCTTCCTCCTAAGAATTTAACACCTTTTTGAACTCAGTACTTATCATGCAGTGTGGCTGTGACTTTTGTAGTCTGAGGTGTGACAGCACTATGATGAATTTCTTTTTTCTTCTTCATAATTTCACAGGTAGGAGATTTGTTCTTATGGTAGATCTTAACCTCAGAATATGACTTTTTAAATCTATTAAGTCCAGAACTTTCACCTTTTCACTTAAAACTAACACTTTATGACTACCCTTTGGCGTATCTGAATTGCCAGCATCACTACTCTTGCACTTTGAGCCCATTATGAGTAAAATAAGGATTACTTGCACACAAGTACTGCCATACCACAACATTCAATCTTGTAACCCAGATGGCTACTAAGTGACTAGTGAGCAGGCAGCATCTGCAGTGTGGATGTACCTGACAAAGGAAGGATTCACATCCCCAGGCAGAAAGAGAAGCAGGACAAAGTGAGACCTGTCATGTTATTCAAAACTTATGAATTGTTTATCTCTGGAATTTTCCATTTAGTATTTGAGAACTGCAGTTTACCATAGCTAACTAAAACCACAAAAAGTAAAGCCACAGATAAGTGGTACTACTGTAGTAAGCTGGTAAAATAGATATGCAATTCTCATTTATTTGCATTCTTTGGGAAAAAAGATAATAGCATTTTACTTGTTGAGTGAGATTCCTGGATCATTCTCATTAGAGGTATACTTAAGATCAAAGGTATTTCTGTAGTTTGGGGTGCTTTAGTACATTACCATGCTAGTCTTGAGAGGACTGGGCACCCCATTGCTGAATTCCATGGGCTTTATGGAGACTGCTAAGAATGGCTCTATAGAGTTGCAACAAAGAATAACAGACATTGCAAAAGGACTTGTGAAAAAAACAGTATTTAAAAATTGTACTGGGCATTATTATTAGGTGCCCAATAGTATATAGGTTTCTACGTATAATCATAAACTAAAGAAACACAGAGAAAAGACTTTTTTCTTTTGGGGAGAGATACATGGGGAGAAAAGCCAGATATAGGTGATGGGGAGGAAGGCAGCAAATCACACTGCCATGTGTGTACTTATGCAACAATCTTGCATGTTCTTCACATGTACCCCTAAACCTAAAATGCAATAAAAAAAATCATCAATCCATTGATGTTGTGATTTTCTAGTGTTGACATTACACCTAACTACACTTGGACATGATTCTGCTTCCTATGATGCTATTTATTCTAGCTTCAATAATGTACAATATGAAGTAGACCCTAACTGTATGCCAAGTGCAGGGCTAGTACAGGGAACAGAGTAGTAGTGAATGATACAAAAAATGTTTCTACCTTCATAGAGTTTAGAGGCAAGTGAGAGAGACAAGTATTAAACAGTCAGTTCTACAATTAGATTTGTAATCGCAAGAGTGAATGCTTTGTAGGAGAATAACGTACTATCAGAAGACAGGAGAAAAGACAAAAAGTTTTATAATGCATTTTGAAGCTAAACTACTCAGTTACAATGTTACTGCTGTTTCTCAGATTTTTTTAAAAATATGCTAACTTGAAAATTACTTTATAGACAACAAGAGTCGAGTCTCACATAGTCTTAAAATTGCTGTTTGAAAACAAATAATTATTCCTTTGAAAAATTACTGAGATGCACTAAATTTTCTGTCCGCCAAAATGTGGCCAGTACCCTGTTTGCTCTCACTTGTTTATCATATGAATATCTGCTGCTAGAAAGAGATATGAGTTCAGGTACAGATACACTCCATGTATCTGTTACAGTGGTGTTCCTCGAAGGTAGGGAAAATATTATCTTGGGTATGCTTTTGTGCAATTTTTATGCCAGGCAAAATGAATTCTTAAGTTGCTTAACGGTAAATGAAATGTTTGCATGCACTCTGCCCTTTTGTTATATGTATTTTTAAAGCATGGGTGCATAGTCCCAACATTGCTACTTTGTCTTGACCTCTAGTAGACAACATAAAAGAAGGCCTCCTTTATCAAGCTCAACATGTATTGATCATTCACTGGGTAAATAGAACTTTATTCTCATTTTTTTTTTTTATCAGGGATGCAGCTTAAAATGTTCAGCGTCCCGAGCACATCTTCTAGTTTCCTTTCTGTGTAGTATAAAGCGAACAGATCTCTGGTCCTCTTGAATGAAGTTAATGCCTAGGCTGTCTGTAAGCTAAAGGAGAAAGTCCTTCAGGAGAACGTTGTGGGATTCAGCTGGTCCCTGTTTCTGGCTTACTTTGCCTTTTCCACTTAAATCATGCAAAACTGCCAAGTAAATGATTTCCTTCCACCTCTCCAGGGAATCCAAAGGGCTTAGCTGAAGCGTGTATTGTAAGTAAAGTTAAAGTTGAGTGAAGCCATATTTATGGGACGAAAACAACTCATAAATATTTTTTGACAGGTAGCAGAGCCCCAAGAGTTTTGAGGCCATGACTCGAACCAGGCCATTGTGCTGGACAGAGACAGAGCAGGGCCTTTGGGCAGGAGAAGAGTAGCAGGGCCCTCGGCCCCTAACACCAGCTGCACTCAAAACAGACTCTCTTCTAAATACGTTTTACCCAGTAGACTTTGCAAGCCTCCATTTGTTCAAGGGATATCATTGCTAAAAATAATTAAGTAGCAATTGTTGTGGAAAAAGTTTAGAATAAGATAGAACTGGAGAGGAATCCTGAGCTGTTTACCTCAAGCGGGTTCTTTGATCTCATGCATTGATGTCCTCACACTGTAAAGCAGAATAATTTTAATGAGGTACTTATGGTATTGGGAAGATGATAGTTGGTGTTCAAAAGATAAAAAATAAAACATAAAAAAACATGTCTATGACTATTATTGTAATTGTTATTCCAGGGAAACATCATTTCTGATTGGTGCCTGAGGTTTCATTCCTGTGCTAAACCCCTGAATCTTGCTGGATGTACTTGAGCAGTAGCTTAGCTGATGTTCTTGAGCAAACAAAGGCAGGAAGGGTCTCATTTCACATAATGAATAGTGAAGGGACCCTGGGAGCAGCTATCTGCTCCAGATAACAGTCCAGGAGGCTGAAAAATCTCAGTATTAACAAGCAATTTGTTGTTTGTGTTATACAAGATTATAGTGTAATTTACACTTGTTTATTCTGTTTTTTTTTTCTCTCTCTCTCTTCCCTCACCCACACCTTAGACTGCAACATTTATGGAGCCCTTATTCTTTCCTTGAAGTCTTAGAAGTGTTCTATTAGAAACCAGTGTGATATAGAGTTAAAAAATCACTGGATTGGGTATGTGTAAATAAAATTGTCAGCCCCATTTTTGCTCCAAATGATTGTGTGACCTTGGGCAAGTCACTGAATTTCTCTAGGCTTTACTTTTACCTGCAAGAAATGTGGGCTGTAAGATTCCCTTGCCACTCCTACATTCTAGCAGGTTAGCGGGTTGTAGGTTTTAGTGATCCTAAAAGACCTACTTCTGTCAGATTGCTGTGAAATATGTGAGATTTGAGACTCTTTTTAAGGCTTTAGAATTTTTAGAAAATAGCATTCAAACCAGAAATATTGATGAACAATTTTTAAAAAAGTGGTTTTCTGTCTCCATGATGTTTGCATTACCCGATGAGTAGTTCAAATACATATATAATCTGCTTCATTGTCGAGCTCTTCTAATGGATGTTGTAGCCACTGGTGACTAGTAATTTGTAATCACAAGTAAGTAACAGAAGTATTTTGCTTTTCAGTCAGAGGCATATGTCCACAAAGATGAAATGGATTTATAATATGCTATTAGTGCCAAACAAAAACACAGTCATAGAGAAAGAGCTGGGAACATTAGCAACAAAGCTTATGCTTACTTGAGCTGTAAATATTCCATCCAAATACTCTTCAGTAGTCTGCTACGGATTCATGAACTGCCTTTGCAAGTAAATGTTTAAGCGTGTGAATATGAAGTTGTATATGTTAGCTTTCAACTTTTGCTGTTGAATTTTTCTAATGAGATTTATGAGAATACTTTTAGCATACATACTATTCAGGCCACGAATGTGCCATGAATGTTTTTTATTTTTTGTTAAATGATTTTGGTATAACTGAAATTTTTGTTGTTGTTGCAAAAAGTGTAATGGAATTTTTTAATGAAATGCAACAGAGATTAAGTTCCCTCTCATTTAAATTCTCATATGGTTTTATATTTTATTTATTTATTTTTTTTAGTATTATCTGATATGTAACTCAGTAATGGATATATCTGATGTGCAGGTTTTCTTTGCTAGTTTAGAAAGTATTGAGTGGCTTTGTACATCCTCTGCTAGTGCACATTATTGATGATCATGATGGATTTAGAAATACAGACTTGGAAACGCTCATCTCTTCCTGTTTCCATCAGTAAGCCTGCCTCCAGGGCTTGCTCTCAACTTCTGGTTTGCTGCTGTAGAGCTGTAGATCTAGAGAGCTCTGGGAAACCAAAGCATTAAGATTGTTAATACTGTGTATAAAGTAAGTGTAAGTAGGCCTAAAGGAGGGACCAAGCATCCTCTTCATGAGTAAATTGGCATTACACTTAGTACACAGAGTTAACAGATATTTAATGCCTTATTTATTTTTGTATTCCCGGAATCTAATACACTACTTGTCAAATAGTAGAGAATGAATAATTTTTGTTATAATTAATGAATGCCACTTTTTCTCATTGCTTGGATTCTTAGATGTATTTTAGAAAGTGAACTTTCTAGCCCTCCCATCCCTTGCTATCCCTCCCCTAGCTCCCCACCCCTCAACAGGCCCCAGTATGTGATGTTGCCCTCCCTGTGTCCATGTGGGGGGACTAGAGGAGGGAGAGCATTAGGAGAAATACCTAATGTAGATGATGGGGTGATGGATGCAGCAAACCACCATGCCACATGTAACAAACCTGCATGTTCTGCACATGTACTCCAGAACTTAAAGTATAATAATTTTTTTAAAGGAGAAAAAAAAAAGAAAGTGAACTTTCTTACATAATGTCTGCTGTATGTGAGAGGTATTATTTTAATTATTCCATAGTTGATACAGTAGCTTTTTGAGAAGTACAAGGCACTACATTAACCTATTGGAAGTGATGCATCTTATAGGTAAGTCAATATTGTTTTAAATGCGATTTTGTAATTCTGAGGTTTATGAGTGCTTTGGTTTAGTATTTATTCACAAATAGTTTGCTTAAGTTGCTAAAACTCTGCATCATTATTCACGTCATCTCCCCACCCACCTTGCCCAAGTTAAAAATAAAACAGTGTCAGGATAATAAAAGCTGTGACATGGAAAAATGAAAAATAAAGCAAATATCTCTTCCTAATACATGCATGGTTTTAAATCAGGGTTGCCACTTCAAATAGTGGCCAGTACTGTGCAAGAGCTGTGGAGAGTGTGTTTATTTTCTCTGTCCTCTAGAGCCTCCTTTTTCTTTTGTTGCAGGCATTTCAGTGAACACCACATCTAAAATTCAGGCATCCAGCATGCTTTATTAAATGTGATGATTTAGATTGGGTGATGCATGCCTCTAAACTAATCCAGTTAAAGGTAACTTGATTAAGAGAATAAAATTTGCCAGCACTTTTCTGCCCTAGAGGAATATTACATTACAGCATTCACATATTTGCATTTCCTGCAAAAATGCAGGCAGAACAAAAGAGAAATCACAGAGCCTTCAATTTGAAAGTGAAATGAGAGTTCATCAATGCTACCCTTCCAAGTCCAAAAAATTTACTTCTAAGCCAAAATTTTAAGGTGTTAATGTGTGATGTGGCTTAAAACACTTAGATTATTCAACAGCAACTATATTCCTCTTACAAAAAGGGTAGTAAGTTGCAGATACATGACTCTTTACATAATGGTTTTCCAGGTAAACAGATTCAGAACTACTGTCCCCATTACATCATTGAAGTGTTCTCTGAGAAAGCAGCCAGCATGAGTTTTATTAATAGTTTAGAACTATATTACATCAGTAGTCAAACTTTTAATACTTAAATTGTTCTAAATTTTGTTTTATTTTTATTACTTGGTGTTTGTTTTTGTTCACTAGGCATATAAAATTCTTGATATTAAAGCATGGTTTCTTGTGAATTTCTTTAGCTTATTGGTGCATACTGTTAATATATAATACATACATATTTTATAATACAAATAGGCTTTTTGTATGTGGTAAATTTAAAAAAAATATTCTTCTTTCTGTATGCAACTGCTTACATTTTTAATTATTTCTTCTATTTCTGAACTTGGACAAGAGATGTAAGGTTTCTCAAACTGCCAGTCACATTTTACTTCAATATGCATGTTTTTTTTTGAAATGGCAAAACCTCTCAGGGCTCTATGATTTTCACTCATGTATGTATTGAAAGTTCATAGGCAAATACAACTGAATAAATTATGGAGCACATTTTTCTCTCCATGCTTGAGAAATGCAAATGGCTATAGGTCAATTGCTGAAAGGTCTTGTCTTCATCTCGTATGTCTTGTTTGTAATTTGTTTTTCATTTATTCCACGTGTACACAATTGAGTTTGCATTTGCTTGTTATTTACATGTTTTTTTGGTTGTCCTCTTCGTTTGCTTTAACATAAGGAGGAAATATTCTAGCTTGACTTTGCCTTACTAAATGTCCTGACCAATGTTTATTAGCATGCATGTGTCTTACCTCACAAGAGCCACTATCTTAAATTTCTAGGCCAAGGAGGGGGAAGTAACTGTTTACACACCACCTTAATTATCTGTTCTACTCATATCCAAAGGAATATTAACATATATTAATTTTGGATATGGGTTAATATTAGATTAACTCATGTCCAAATAGTAGATCATGACTAAGCTAAGAAATATCTTCAATGATAGCCATTTTGATTACTCAATAGTTATATTTTGTTCTCTAATGATGTAGAAAAAATTTTTGTTGTTTGATAAAATTCTGCATTTGATATTAGCCGAAGGCTAAGCAATTATTTGGTAAAATTCTGTAAAGAAGGAGGAGGTGAAATCTAAGAGAAGAATAATTTCTAAAAAGTTTAAAATAATAATGATTTCAAATAACCAAAAAAGAATTAGCTTATTTTGAAAGTGGAGAACTTATATTAATAATACGAGAATACCACAGTCAAATGCTTTATAAGTAAAGACAAGTGTCATTTGGCAAGATATCCTAAATGAATTAAATGTACTATTAACTTTTAAAGATTGATCAGAAATAGCTCAACTTTTCTGATCTTACTTTCATTAATCCACACAAAAAAAATCCTGAGTGGAAGAGTGTGTGTGCTTAATATCCAAACAAATAGAGATAAACTAACAGCCATTACTTAAAAATCCACAGTGCTCTACCAAAAAAAAAAAATATATATCCTTTAACAGTAACTGTTTTATATCGTTCAAGACTAATTTTCAATTTTAAAAGATTGCCATGATTATATATATTTTGAAATATTCTTTTATTGAATAACTGAGGGAATTTGGGGACAATAATAAAAATTGGTATGAATAGTCTGATATAATGGACAATGAATAGAATACTTAAACTGAAACTTCTCTGGAACATCACGACAGAGAGAGCCTCCCAGTCACTTTCAAGTAACAAGAAATATCTCAATTTGTGAAGTACAAAATTGTGAGTAAGCTAAGAACACATCACCAGAATTATGGGTGGCTGATTAAGTCACCCGGTGCTAAGGTCGTTGTTTTCAATGTTCATTCTCTGTACTGTGAGCAGTCTGTGCTGGGACAACAAGCTAGAGAAGAGTAGTGCGCAAACTCAAGGGCATTTTGGTAATGAAAGCAGACCTGCGCCAGTGAGACCTGTCCTGTTTTAGCAAGAGTAGTCTCTAGTATGCTTTCTATTTTAATCTCTCTCACAAAGTGGTGGAAGGCATTGACACTGTAACTTGACACACTGTTGCCAACAGTGTCACTTGTATATGGCTAGAACAGGGATGCGAGGGAGAACTGAGATGACTAGGTGCATTTGAAACCAATGCTTTTGTCCTACTAAAGTGGCAGATCCTCATTGTAGCATGTGGCCTCAAATGCAGATAACCTGCTTTGCAGATAACCTGCTTATCTGGGGATGCATATGTTTCTTTCTAAATGTGTGTGACTATGTACATGTCTACTGTTTCTACATATGAAGTAGATACAAATGAAAATATTTTTCATGAAGTAATTAAACATCATTTGGGGCAACTGCTTAGATTTGGGGAAAGAAAGAGAACTTGTGTAAATTAATATGCCTCTCAGTGTCTGAAGTGCCTTAGGATCATCACAGTCCTGATATAGGGACAAAGGTTACCTAGTTAAGCTGATAAAACTTTTCTTTTAAATTTTACTTTAAGTTCTGGGATACATATGCTGAACGTGCAGGTTTGTTACATAGGTATACATGTGTCCTAGTGGTTTGCTGCACCTGTCAACCCATCATCTGGGTTTTAAGCCCCTCATGCATTAGGTATTTGTCCTAATGCTCTCCCTCCCCTTGCCCCCAACCCCACTGACAAGCCCCAGTGTATGATGTTCCCTTCCCTGTGTCCATGTGTTCCCATTGTTCAAATCCCACTTATGGGTGAGAACATGCATTGTTTGGTTTTCTGTTCCTGTGTTAGCATGCTGAAGATGATGGTTTCCAGCTTCTTCCTCGTCCCTGCAAAGGACATGAACTCATTCTTTTTTATGGCTGCATAGTAGTCCTTGGCGTATATGTGCCACATTTTCTTTATCCAGTCTATCATTGATGGGCATTTGGGTCGGTTCCAAGTCTTTCCTATTGTAAAGAGTGTTGCAGTAAACATACTTGTGCATGTGTCTCTATAGTAAAATGATTTATCATCCTTTGGGTGTATGCTGAGTAATGGGATTGCTGGGTCAAATGGTATTTCTGGTTCTGGATCCTTGAGGAATCACCACACTCTCTTTCACAGTGGTTGAACTAATTTACACTTCCACCAACAGGTTCAGATTACATAGTTAAATAAAATAAAAGGGAGGAAACTCTTTTTTCATTGTTGTTGACACACAATGTGCTTACTTACTGTCCTTTTGAAAAGATGTAGGATCAACCTTCTGGATGAAGTTTGCTGGTACGTCTGTAGATCAGACGCAAAACGTATGATAAACGTCATATTACATGACATTACAATAAACCCTCATCTGTCCATTTCTTGAACTCTTTCCTACAAAAATGAATTAGTTAAAAGATCTAGCATATTATAAGCTAATATTGGCAACTTTACCTGGAGTCAGTACCCAGCAGAAAGCAAAGTGGGTACACTTCAAGGATTCTAGGGGCAGAATTTCCATAAACAATTCAGTGCTGCTGCTTCTCTTATGACCTTACTTTTCCCCTGAATCCCATTTTTCTTTTCATGCAAATCACTCTGCAAGTACTATCTAAAACTGAGGACAATTATTTAGAAAATGAAAAATATTTAGGATACTTTGGCAATTTATGTTTTTAAACATATCTCTCTTCTGAACTTCTTAGAGTATGAGCTAAAGGATTGGAAATATGAAAAATTCTACTTTATTAAAATCCTGGCTCTAGGGCTTTTCTTTTAGTTGAAACACCGCCTAAGTAGAAAGTATTGTTAGATATTGGATAGGCTTTGGGACATAGTAGTTATAATGGTACCAATCATTTATTAAATTTGTATTGTCTATTGACACGTTATATCAGTGATCTTCAGAACAACTCTACAAGTCAGTGCTTTTATTATTTTCTACCTTATATAGGTAAGGAACTTTATCTTCTACCCTATATAGGTATAAGGTAGAAGGTATTATCTTCTACCTTATATAGGTATAAGGTATAAGGTATTATCTTCTACCTTATATAGGTAAGGAACTTTCTAAGGCTGAGAAAGTAAGTAATTTATCCAAGTTTACGTTACTGTTAAAGTTCTTATTTCAGCAAGTGTCCGCATTCTTAACCACTAAATTATATTGTCTCTGTTCCACCAAAATTCATAATTTCATACTGGTTGTTTTGGGAAGTGTGTTAATTGACTTCTACTTTGCTGTGAATTGCTGAACGTAATCTCCAAGTAATTAACATCCTTGTTTTTCTGCCTGTAGGTCCCTGGGGAAGGTGTACAGGAGACTGTGGTCCCGGAGGAGTCCAGAGTCGTGCAGTGTGGTGTTTTCATGTTGAAGAGTGGACAAGTCACCTGTCTAACTGTGGTGAGAGCAACAGGCCTCCAAAGGAAAGAAGTTGTTTCCGAGTCTGTGACTGGCACAGTGACCTCTTTCAGTGGGAGGTTTCTGACTGGCACCACTGTGTGCTTGTTCCTTACGCTCACGGCGAAGTCAAGCCTCGGACTGCGGAGTGTGTGACGGCTCAGCGTGGACTGCAGCATCGGACGGTGCGCTGCATTCAGAAGTTGAACAGAACCGTGGTTGCAAATGAAATATGTGAACACTTTGCCCCTCAGCCTGCTACAGAACAAGCTTGCCTCATTCCTTGCCCCCGGGATTGTGTGGTATCTGAATTCTTACCATGGTCCAGGTGTAGCAAGGGATGTGGGAAGAAATTACAGCATAGAACTCGCGCGGTCATAGCTCCCCCTCTCTTTGGTGGTTTGCAATGTCCGAATCTGACTGAGTCAAGAGCCTGTGATGCTCCCATTTCCTGTCCTCTTGGGGAAGAGGAATATACATTTAGCCTTAAGGTTGGACCATGGAGTAAATGCAGACTGCCTCATCTTAAAGAAATTAATTCAAGTGGAAGAACTGTTCTGGATTTTAGTTCTGATTCAAATGAGCAAGTCACCTTTAAACATCAAAGTTACAAAGCACATCACCATTCCAAGCCTTGGGCAATAGAGATAGGTTATCAAACCCGGCAGATTTGGTGTACAAGAAGTGATGGACAAAATGCCATGTTAAGGTAGGAGACCTTTGATGCTTATATTTGATTCACCTAAAATATTTCATAGTTTAATTTTATAATGCTTTTTAATGATCTTCTACAAATGGAAAATGATAATCAGGTTTATAATTTGGGTTTTGGGAAGTTTCATTTAGGACATTTTTAATTTCAGTGGAAAGTTTTGGAAATTGTATAGTTTATACCAAGCAATGTTCTAACACTCTTGTATGATTAGTAGTGCAATTATATAGGGTAAGTCATATATTTCCATGTTTCATCTGCCATTATACAGTATAAAAATAGGTCTGCCATTACTATAGTAATGGAAAACTAAGGCGCTTTTCTTAATGATAAAGATTCAAATTCACTTCCAAATTTGGGATATAAATTATGTAAATAATTTTGTTTTTCAAAATATTTGTGTTTTAAAAATTTGTTTTTGTTTACTTCTGTTTTCATTATTATCAACATTCTTTGACATCTGTGTTGTATGTTTTTTACATTAGCAATAATAACAAAAAGTTGTTCCAAGAGTGCTTTCCTTAACTTGCACAAGCAGTAATTAGAATGACCTACTGTTGAAGAAATAAATTATTAAAAGCAACTGCTTAGGTTTCAAATTTATAATTGTTTTATTTTTAAATTATAGTCTAAAACATGACATAAACTCACAGAAATATATTGAAAGTAGTATTTGTTTAATTTTTCTCCAGAAAGTCCTAAATGAAATATTGGTGTATAACTAAGTTTCTGCCAAATTAAGATGCCTTTCGGTAGTACTTAAATTGCCAAACGGCATAATACTTGTCCCTGGAATTAATCATTCTCATCAGTTGCTGCCTTCTTGGGATCCACAGCTGGCCAGGAGATGCCCAGAAGACTACCACTGTTGTTTATGAACAAAGTAGTGTGATGATTTTTTTTTTTCCATTCAACTTCACAAATGAGTATATTTTATCTTTGATGCTTCATTATGATTTGTTCCATAAGAAATTGGCAAGTCCATCGAAGAGTGATTTGCAGTTTTTTAATGCCAACTTCTTTGAAGCCCAGATTAAGCAAATGATGCATACAATTTGTTTGAATGTGTGTGAGATTCAGTACATACATTGTTTTCTCATTATTCCGTACTGTATTGCTGAAGTGAGCATTTCATAGAATCTTTTCATTTTGTTTGCCCATTTTTGCAATGTTTTTGTTTTCTAATAGACTTTATTTTTCAGATCAATTTTTAAGTTTTCAGAAAAATTGAGTGAAAGTACTGAGAGTTCCTATATACCCCCTCACTGTCTCCAACATACAGTTTTTTTCTATTATTAACATCTTGCATTTGTGTGATACTTTCATAAACAAACATTTTATAGTTACATACACAAATAGTGAGTGCATAATACAGTTCAAATTGTTTGTGTTTCCCCCCACCCCACCCAATTTATGTATTGAAATTTTAACCCTGAGTGTAATGTTTTTAGGAGGCATGGGGCCTTTGGGAGATAATTATGTTGTAAAGATGCAGTTCTCATATATGGGATTAGTGTGGCATGAGAGCTTCCTGTCACTTTCTTTCTGCAATTTGACGATACAATGTGAAGTCAGCAGTCTGCAAGCTAGAAGAGAGATTCCATCAGAATGTGATCATGCTGGTACCCTGATCTCATACTTCTGCCTCTAGAACTATAAGAAATAGATTTCTGTTGTTTTTAAGCCATCCAGTCTCTGGTACTTTGTTACAGCAGCTCAAACTGACTAAGACTAACTGTTATAAAAAATACCATAGTTTGGGGGTTTAAACAAGAGAAATTTATTTTCACAGTTCTGGAGGTTGGAAAGTCCAAATTCAAGGTGTGTCATGATTTAATTCTTGATGAAGGTTCTCTTCTTGGCTTAAAGATGGCCATCTTCTTGCTGTGTCCTCATGTGGTAGGGAAGAGAGAGAGAGAAAAAGAGAGCACTCTGTGTCTCTTTTTATAAGGGCACTAATCCCATCATGAGGGCCCCACTTTCATGACCTGATTACGTTAGAAAGTTACCATATTCAAAATGGAGGTTAGAGTTTCAACATTTAAATTTTGGAGAAACACAATTCAGTGTGCAGCAGGTACGTTTATTACAATTGATGAGCCAATATTGGTATATTACAGTTACATAAAGACTATAGTTTACATCAGGATTCATCCTTTGTATTGTGCATTCTGTAGGTTTGACAAATGAATAATGACATGGACCTACCATTACAATATTACACAGAATAGTTTTACTGCCCTAAATATCCCTTATGCTCTATTTACTGATCCCTCTCTCTCTCCCTGAGAACCCCTCGAAACTACTGATCATTTTATTGACTGTCTCCTAGTTTTGCCTTTTTAAAAAATGTTATATAGTTAGAATTAAATATGTAGCTTTTTCTCATTGACTCATTTCACTTTGCAATATGCATTTAAGTGTCCTCTAGGTCTGTTTGTGACTTAGTAGCTTATTTCTTTTTATCACTGAATAATATTCCATTGTGTGGTACTATAGTTTGTTTGTTCATTCACCTATTGAAGTACATCTTGGTTGCTACCAAGTTTTGGCAGTTTTGAATAAAGCTGCTATAAAAGTTTATGTGTTTATTTTTTGTGAACATAAGTTTTCAGGTCATTTGGGTTAATATCAAGGCATGCAATCACTGTATGGTATAGCAAGAGTATGTTTAGTTTTGCAAGAAGCTGCCCAACTGTCTTCCAGAATGGCTGTGCCACTTTGCATTGCTACCAGCAATTAGTGGAAGTTCCTATTGTGTCACATCACCAGCATTTGTTGTCAGTGTTTTGGAGTTTTGCCATTGAAAATGTGTGTAATGGTATCTTGTTGTTTTAAATTGCAGTTCGTTAATGATATGTGATCCTGAGCATCTTTTCACACACATGCTTGCCATCTGTATATCTTCTTTGATAAGGTGTCTATTCAGATCTTTTGTGTATTTTTTAGTTGAGTTGTTTGTTTTCTTATTGTTGAATTTTAAGAGTTATTTGCATATTTTGAATACCAGTCCTTTATCAGATATGTGTCTTGCAAATATTTTTTGACAGTCTGTGATTTGTGTTTTCATTTTCTTGATGGTATTGTTCACAGAGAAAATATTTTTAATTTTAATGAAGTCCCACTTTTCAAAAATTTTTCAAAGATTATTTATTTTGGTGTTGTGTCAAAAAAAAATCACTAAGCCCAAAGTCAATAAATATTTTTCTTATATTTTCTTCTAGGAGTTGAATAGTTTCATGTATTATATTTAGGTTTATGATTAGTTTTGAGGTTTTTTGGTGAAAGGTGTAAGATCTATGTCTGCATTCTTTTTAAAAAAGATTATATGTTCAGTTGCTCTCGCACCATTTATTGTAAAGAATATCTTTTCTCCATTGAATTACCTGTGCTTTTTTGACAAAGATCAGTTGACTGTGTTGGTATGGGTCCATTTCTATGCCTTCAATTTTTATTCTATTTTACTATCTATTATTTGTTAGTAAAACAATGTTATGAGTAATGTAGTTTTATAGTAAATCTTAAAGCAGAAAAGTGTCAGTCTTCCTAATTCTTTTTTTCTCTATGTGTTGACTGCTGTGAATCTTTTGCTTTTTCATATAAACATTGGAACTACTTTTTGTTATCTATAAGATAACTTTCCAAGATTTTGATTGGGATTGCATATAATGTAAGATCAATTTGGGAAGAACTAATATCTTGATAACATTCAGCCATCCTATTCAGGGACATAGGATATCTCTCCATTTATTTAAATCTTTTTTGATTTTGTCAGAGTCTTGCAGGGTTTTAAAAAATATATATCTTATACATATTATATCAGATTTGTATTAATTTACCTTTTTTGGTACTAACATACATGGTATTGTGTTTTTATTTCATATTCCAATTGTGCATTGCTGGTATTTCTTTCCAATCTTAATATGTTTTGTTTTATTTTATTTTATTGTCTTACTTCATTAGCTAAGACTTCCAATACAGTGTTATACAGGAGTGATGAGAAAAGATGCTCTTATTTTGTACTGGGAAAAAAATTTACACTCTCACTATTAAGTGTTTTGTTAACTATAGGTTTTTTTGTAGATGTTTTAGATCAAGTGAAGGAAGTTTCCCTTCATTCCTAGTTTTCTGAGAATTTTCATTATAAGTAAGCATTAGATTTCATTAAATATTTTTTCTGCATCGATTGATATGATTATATGATTTTTTATTTGTCTGTTTATGTTATGGATTACATTAATTGATTTTCAAATGTTGAACCAGCCTTGTATATGTGAAGTAAATCGCATTTAGTTGCGATGTATGATGCCTTTAATATAGTGTTGGATTTGACTGCTAGTATTTTGTTGAGAATTTTTGCATGTATGTTTATGAGAAATGTTGGTCTTTGTTGTCCTTACTTGTAATATCTTTGTTGTGGTGTTAGGGTAATTCTGCCCTCATCAAATGAATTGGAAAGTATTTTCTGTGCTTTCATTTTCTGAAAAAAATTGTTGATAATTGGTAAAATATTTTCCTTGAATGTTTGGTAGTGAACCCTCTGGACCTGGTACTTACTGATTTGGAAAGTTACTAATTACTGGTTTAATTTATTTAACAGATTTAGGCTTTTTATATTATTGATTTCTCTTTGTGTGTTTTGATAGATTTTGCCTTTCAAGGAATCGGCTCATTTCATCTAGATTATCAAATTTAGGGACATAGAGTTGTTCATAATACCTTTTTATTCCTTTTAATAGCTATGGGATTGTTAGTGATTACCCTTCTTATGTTTCCAGTATTAATTTCTGTCCTCTCTTTTTTTTCTTAGTTAACCTGGCTAGAGTGCTTTTTCAAAAAACAAACTTTTGGTTTTGTTGATTTTTTTCTATTGATTTACTTCCAATTTCATTGATTTTTCACTCTGATTTTATTATGCATTTTCTTTTGTTTACTTTAGATTTAATTGCTCTTCTTTTTCTAGTTTCCTAAGGTGAAAACTTAGGTTACTTATTTGAGATCTCTCCTTCGCTATTAGATGCATTCAGTTTCCCTTTCTCATTGTTCCACAAATTTTGATAACTTGCATTATTTTCATGTAATATTTTTTGCATTTCTCTTGAGATTTTCTTGATCCATGTATTATTTAAGAATGTCTTGTTTAATCTCCATGTATTTTGGGGTCCTCTATTGTGTTATTAATTTTAGTTTAATTCCATTGTGTCTTGAGAGCACATGTTGTATGATATCTATTCTTTTAAATTTGTCAAGGTGTGTTTTATAGCACAGAAATATGGCCTATCTTGAATATTTTATGTGAGCTCAAGAATATGTGTACTCTGCTGTAGTTGGATAAAATATTCTATAAACGTCAATTATATCCTATTGATTGATGGTGCTGTTCAGTTCAACTACGTTCTTACTGATGTTATTCCTCATGGATCTGTCGATGACTAGAGAGGAGTGTTGAAGTCTGCAAAAATAATACAAAATTTGTCTATATGTAGTTGTAACAGGCTTTGCCTCATAGATTTTGACACTCTGTTGTTAGATAACACATATTAATGATTGCTATGTCTTACTGAAGAATTAATCTCTTTATTATTATGCAATGCCCCCCCTTAATCCCTGATAATTTTCTTTGCTGTAAATTCTCCATTTTTTGGAATTATGATACCTACTCCAACTTTCTTTTTATTAATGCTAGCATAGTATATCTATGCTAACTGACAATTAGTATATCCATCTGTCTTGTAGATAACATATAGTTGGATGCTGTTTTTTATCCGCTCTGACAGTCTGTTTTTTAATTAGTGTATTTAGACCATTTATGCTTAAAGTGAGCATTGTATAAATATTTATCATGGTCATCATTTTTCATTTATTGTCCTTATTCTTTGCTCCTTTTTAATTTTTTAATTTAATTTTTAGTTTTTGTAGGTGCATAGTAGGTATATAGATTTATGGGTTAAATAAGATATTTTGATACAAGCATGCAATGCATAATAATATATCAGAGTAAACAGAGTATCTGTCACTTCAAGCATTTATCCTTTGTTACAAACAATCAAATTATACTATTTTAGCTATTTTAAAATGTAAAATTAAATTAGTTTTTACAATAGTTACTCTATTTTGCTAGCAAATACTAGGTTGTATTCATTCTTTCTATTATTGTGTACCCATTAATCATCTTAATTTCTCCCAATCACCACTACTCTTCTTAGCCTCTGGGAGCCAGCCTTTACTCTCTAGCTCCATGAGTTCAATTGTTTTAATTTTTAGTTCTCACAAATAAGTGAGTACATGCAAAGCTTGTCTTTCTGTGCCTGGCTATTTAACTTAACAACTTCCAGTTCCATCCATGTTGTTGCAGATGACAGGATCTCATTGTTTTTTATACCTGACTAGTACTTTGTTGTGATATGTACCACATTTTCTTTATTCATTTGTTGATGGACACTTAGGTTGCTTCCAAATCTTGACTATTGTGGATAGTGCTACAGTGAATATGGGAGTTCAGCTATCTCTTTTATCTACTAATTTCCTTCCTTTTGTGTGTATACCTAGCAGTGGGGTTGCTAGATTGTATGGTAGCTCTATTTTTAGGTTTTTGAGGCACCTCCAAACTGTTCTCCATAGTGATTGTGCTAATTTATGTTCCAGCCAACAGTGTAGAGTGTTTCCCTTTTCTCCACATCCTTGCCAGCATTTGTTATTGCCTGTCTTTTATATAAAAGTCATTTTAACTGGGATAAGATGGTACCTGATTGTAGTTTTAATTTGCATTTCTCTGATGATCAGTGATGCTGAGCACCTTTTCATATGCCTGTTTATCATTTCTATGTATTCTTTTGAGAAATGTCTATTAAAACCTTTGCCTATTTTTAAATTGGATTATTAGATTTTTTTTTTCCTATTGAATTGTCAGAGCTTCTTATGTAATCTGGTTATTAATCCCTTGTCAGGCTGGTAGTTTGCAAACATTTTCTCTTATCCTGTGGATTTTCTCTTCAGTTTGTTAATTGTTTCCTTTGCTGTACAGAGGCTTTTTAACTTGATGTGATATAATTTGCCCATTTTTCTTTGGTTGCCTGTGTTTGTGTGGTATTACTCAAGAAATACTTTCCCATTTCAATGTCTTAAAGAGTTTCCTCAGTGTTTTCTTGCAGTCCTTTCATAGTTTGAGGTCTTGGGTTTAATTCTTTAATCCATTTTTATTTTTTTTTTATATGGTGAGAGATAGAGGTCTAGTTTCATTCTTCTGCATAGGGATATTCAGTTTTCCCAGCAAAATTTATTGAAGAGACTGCCCTTTCCTTGGTGTATGTTCTTGAAACCTTTGTCAAAAATGAATTCATTCTAGATGTATGGGTTTATTTCTGGATTCTCTATTCTGCTCCAATGGCGTATATGTCTGTTTTTATGGCAGTACTGTGCTGTTTTGTTTACTATAGTTCTGCAGTATAATTTGAAGTCAGGTAATGTGATTCCTTCCATTTTTTTTTTCAGGATAGCTTTGCCTATTCTGGGTCTTTTATGGTTCCATATGAGTTTTAGGATTGCTTTTGCTATTTCTGTGGAAATCTCATTGGTATTTTTATAGGGATTGCACTAAATCTATAGATTACATTGGGTAATATAGACATTTTAACAATATTGATTCTTCTAAACCATGAACAAGGATTATCATTCCATGTTTTGTGCCCTTTTCAATTTTCTGCTTTAGTGCTTTATAATTTTCATTGTACAGATCTTTCACCTATTTGGTTAAGTTTATTCCTATGTATTTTATTTTATTTGTAGTAATCATAAATGGGATTACTTACTCTTTTTATTTCTTTTTTCAGATTGTTAGCTGTTGTCACATAAAATGCTACTGATTTTTGTATGTTGATTTTATATCCTGTAACTTTACTGAATTTATTAGTTTTAATATTTTTTTTGTGGATTTTTTAGTTTTTTCCAAAGGTAAGAGTATGTTATCTGCAAACAAGGATAATTTGACTTCTTCCTTTCCAGTTCAGTTGTCCTTATTTTTTTTCTCTTGTCTGATTGCTCTAGGACTTTCAGTACTATGTTAAATGGCAATGGTGGCAGTGAGTGTCCTTGTTGTTTTCAAGATCTTAGAGGAAAGGCTTTCAGTTTTCATTTCATTTATTTATTTCTTCTCTTCCTCTGTCCTCTCTGATTTCAATGGAACATGTTATGTTTTTTGATATTTTTCTTCTCTTTTAGCATATCAGTTATACATTTCTTAAAAATTTTAGTGTTTTTCTTACAATTTGCAATGTACATTTCCAGCTAACCAAAGCCCACTTTCAAATAACGCTATATACACTTACTTCACAGGCAGCTTAAATACCCTATAACAGAGTATTCTGAATTGCTTTCTTTCATCCCTTATATCATAGCTATAATTTATTTCACATATTCGTAACCTATAATTACCAAATATATTGTTGCTATTATTTGAACAGATTATGATTTGTTAGATAAATTTGCAGAAGAAAAATAAATGACATTTTATTTTCTTTAATTCCTTCTCCAATTGTCAGTTTTTGTAGATCTGAGTTTCTGACCTATATAATTTTCCTTCTCTCTGAAAATTTTTTTAAAACATTCTTTTGCAAAGCAAATCTATTCCTCAATTTTTATATGAGAAAATCTTTATTTCTCCTTCATTTTTGAAGCATAATTTCACTGTATGTAGAATTTAGGTTGGTAAGTTTCTACTTTTTATTTTTTTTTTTGAGCCTGAGTCTGCCTCTGTCTTCCAGGATGGAGTGCAGTGGTGCAATCTCAGCTCATTGCAGCCTCTGTCTCCCAGGTTCAAACAATTCTCCTGCCTCAGCCTCCTAAGTAGCTCAGTCTACAGGCATGTGCCAGCATGCCTGGCTAATTTGCTAATTTTTTTTGTGTATTTTTAGTAGAGATGGGCTTCACCATATTGGTCAGCTGGTCTCAAACTCCTGACCTCAAATGATCTGCCTGCCTCAGCCTCCCAAAGTCCTGGGATTACAAGTCTGAGCCACTGTGCCTGGCTGGATTTTTACTTTCAATAGTACATGATCTTCTCACTTGCATAGTTTGTGAGCAGAAGTCTAATGTAATTCTATCCTTACTTCTCTATCGATAAGGTGTGTTTTTTCCTCTGTGGCTTCTTGAAAAATTTTCTTTTCTTTTTTCTTTTTTTTTTTTTTGGTCTTTGATGTTCTATAGTTTAAAGATAGTATGCTTGAACATAGATATTTTTGGTATTTACCTTACTTGATTTTCCCTGAGCTACTGGGATCTATGATTTGGTGTCTGCCGTGAATTTTGGAAAATTCTTAGCCATTATTACTTTAAACATTTCTTCTGCTATTTTCTCTCTTTATTTTCCTACTGATATTTCGATTATGTGTAGTTATATCATTTGCAATTCTACCATAGTTCCTGAATAGTCTTTTCAGTCTTTTTAAATCCTCTTTGAATTTCAGTTTTAGAAGTTTCTATTGACATTTCTTCAAGCTCACTGATTTCCTAGACTCTAGTCTATTGATGAGCCTATCAAAGATAGTTTTCAGTTCTGTTACAATGTTTTTGATTTCTGTCATTTTCTTTTGATTTTTTTCTTAGGGTTTCCATCTCACTGCTTACAATACCCATCTATTCTTGCATATTGTCTACTTTTTCACTAGAACCTTTAGTATATTAATCATTGTTATGTTACATTTCCAGTCTTATAATGCTAAAATCTCTGCCATATCTGAATCTCATTTGGATGCTTACTTTATTTTTTCAAACCATTCTTTTTGTCTTTTAGTCTGCTGTGTAATATTTTGTTGAAAGCTGGACATGATGTACCAGGCAAATAGAACAGAGGTAATTAGGCCTTTAGTGTGAGGTTATTATGTTTACCTGACTTAGAGGTACACTGTATTTGCTATTGCTGCAGGTGTCAGAGGCTAAAAATCTCCTCTGGTATCATTGTTTTTGTTCATTTTCTGTTGTATTTTTTCTTTCCTGTTGTCTTTGGGTTTTCTTAGAGACTTCTTTCTAAATAAGGTCTGAAACAAGCAATTTTTTCCATTGTATCCACCTAATGTTATCCAGGAGCCCTATTAATGATTGCTAAGTTTCAGGGAAAGGGGAAAGAGTCTTTTGTCCCGTGATTAGGTTCCAATATTTTATTAAGCCTGTTTTCTGGACTGTGGCCTTCACAAATTCTTCTCAGTCTCTTCCTAGCTTCATGCCCAATTTAGGTAAGACAAGAAGGCTAGAAGGATATATGCCTTCTTCCATATCAGTTAGAGTCTGGAAAAACCCTAGTTTATTAGGCTTTTGTAAGATAGTTTCCTGTGAGGGGAGAACTATGAAAAAACAGAATTATCTTGGTGTCTTTCAAAATGTCTACTTTTCCTTTTCCCCTGATGAAACATGACGAAAATTTTTTTTTCACTGTGAGAACCTGACAGGGCTGCTGAAGGTATACTCACAAATTATAGGGTCCCCACTAGAAATTGACTCTCTTAAAGTTTTTAACTGTAAAGACTGAACACTGAGCCTCCAGTAAGTTGTTAATCATAGTTTAAGGTTTTCCACTCTGGTCCTGATTCTAGCAGTGGTTTCTGCTCCTGGCTTTCCCTCTACTATGTTGTGAGTCTTCTTTGTATATTCTTTTCCTATTTTAGAGGCAGCCATTTCCTCTGTGACTTCAATTCTCTGATGGATATAAGAAGAGTTATTGATTTTCAGATTGTTTAGCTTTTTTCTTATTGTGAGGACAAGAGTGACAACTTTGAAGTTCATTAAATGCCAGAATGGAAACCAGAAGTCACCATGATCTCTTCTAAGTTCTAGACAGCATATTGAACTAAAGCATCTTTCTTTAAATTATCATGTCATGAAATCTATAACTCTCATTTCATTTAGTCTTCAAAGGATTTTGAAATGATTCATGTACTATCATAAAATGATTAGGTTTTAGAAAAATATCATGTTAGATGAAGACATTTCTTCTTTAACTTTCATTGCCAAAAACAAAACTCTTGACAGTTGTGTGATCACATAGTTGACATTGCTGTCTCATTTCTGTCCAACTTGATGAACTATGTTGGCATACTCTACCAGGATTTTTTGCTAAAAAGGCTCAAATTGATCTCCGAAAAGTGACATTTGTGTGTGTGTATTTGATGCTTTCAGAAAAACATTGATATCTGTGTGCACCTATTGACTTCTAGGATGAACTGTACTTTTCCCTAAAATTATTATAATTTGTTCTAAACCTCAGATTCCTTTTACTCTGTACATATGTCTAACTTCAAATCTGTGTTGTTTGGTAGTGTCTGTGAAACTATAGGGACAACTGTTTCCTATGTTTTGATTATGACCAGTGTTGATTGTCGTGCCACTTGGAATAGAAAGAGCTTGTCTTTACATCTATAATGTAAATTCCTGTTTGTGCCTTGCTCAAAGTCACTTTATCAATCTAGAACACAACAGAGCTTTAATTAATGCCCTTTACTAGCTATCTCATTGATTGCTCTGACTTTTGATAATCGCCTCAAGCGATTTTCTTTTCACAGTTATATTTGCAATGTGGTAGGCCGTTGTATTATTCTTGCTGCTACTCTGCTCTCTCATCATTGATTTGCTTCTTGTGCTTAAAGATCTTTTGCTTTTACTTGTCTCACTGCACATCCTAATTTTTCTCTTTTATTTTGACAGGCGATTCTCTGAGGTTCCATTATTACACTTAAAAATAGCTGTCATATAGTCTGTTCATCATTCTTTCTCATATATCAATGATGCTATTATTGACTCTTTTATAATACTTCAACTTGTGAAATGAAATAGTGCTCTCTCTTCAGTTTTTGTTTTTGTTTCACCTTGTTTCCTTTTTTATTTTTTTGGAGTAAAAGTACATCTGAGTTAAAATATCTGAGCTATAGACTAGGAAGGCTGTTTATATAAATAGCAAAGTGATTCATACTTATTGTTTGGGTGAAAAAAAATCAGATCAATGGGTTTTACTTTTAATTTGGTAGAGAGGAACATTGGATTTCGGCATCCTTTTAAGAGCTATGATTATTTGGTACATATTAACGTCTTTCAATTCTCAGACCACTTTAGTTGAATGAATGCATTGTGACTTCCCCATTAAGGAGTGACTGAAAGATAATAAATTTTAAGACAGTTAAAAAAAGCCATTATCTCTAAAGCTCACTTCTTATTGTTCCCCTGTTTTTTCTATCTACTGTTAAAGGAGATTTAGAGATAAATTTTATATTCCTATCCCTCCTTAAACATAAATAAATGTAAGTCCCCAAACAATACAAGTCTTTTTCATAATTTGTTCTTTGAAAGTACCACAAATACATATATATAAAATACATATATATATAAAATATATTTCTACCACAAATACATATATATAAAATATATAACATATATATTATATAACATATATAACTATATATATAACATATATAACTATATATAACTATAGATGTAACTATAGATGTATGTGAGATTATGTGTGTGTATATATATATACACACACAAATACATATATACATATATAAACACACACACACATATATATATACACATATATAAATATATATATATATATATATATATATATATATATATATATAGTTGTTTTGTTATTGTGTTGGTGAGAATGGAGAATTTTTTTCCCAGTTGTAGATTTTATTTCCCCCTCCTCAACCATATTAATTTAATTTTATTTTTGTACATATTGAACATTAACATGTTTCTAAAAATAAAAAGTATGCATAGTTAGACTCAGAGGAGTATCGCTCAGTCCTGTATATCTTCGTTCATGTCCTCTACTCTTTGCAGATAACCAACTTCCTTATTTTCCATTTTATACTTTGTGCTTGTTTGTGTCTTTCTATTCCCCCTTGTTTCTTAAGGTAGTGAGTTATATAATCTCTTTTGAATTCTTTTTCACTTAACATTTCCTAGGAATTAGTTCATATGAATTACACAAAGTCCATTTCATTCTGTTTTGACAATTGCATAGTACTTCATTGTGTGTGTGCAGCCATAGGTTATTTGAACAAATTTCTATACTTGGGCCTTTAGGTAGTTTTTAATAATTTGTAATTATAAACAGTTTTTAAATGTACAATCTGATGCACATATATTTTGGTATTGTTGGAGATATGTTTTCAGGATAAATTCCTAGAAATGAGATTGCTGGATAACAGGATAACTGCATACAAGTTTTGTTAAATATTACCAAATTCTCTTTTACATTATTGGTACCATCCTTGCATTCCCTCTGTGACTTTACAGAGAGAGTATATTATTAAGCTTCTGAATTTTTGCCATATGTGCAAAATGATATCATAGTAGAGTTTTTGCTTGATCTTTCTTTTAATGTGCATGATTTTTAACATTTGTTTACATATTTAGGGGCCATATTTATAGCTCTTTTTGTGAGTTTTCTGTTTTTGTAGTTTGCTTATTTTTCTATAGGAAATTTTGTTTTTGCCCTCATTTTCAATTCTTTGTATTTAGAGACGTTAGTCATATATCTGTGATATATGTTTCAAATATTTTCTCTCAGTTGGACATTTGTGTTTTGACTTGGCTTGTAGTGATTCTTGCCATGCAGAAGTTTTTAAAATTTTTGCATAGTCAAATGTATCAATTTCTTTTGTTTCCTCTGGAATTTCAGTCATGGTTATAAAGCATTTTCCCACACCAAGCTTAAGTTTACCCACGTTATTTCAAATGTATAGATAATTTTATTTCTTACATTGGAATCTTTGGTCAGTTTGGACTGTGCATGGTGTGTGTAGATACAGTTTTTATATTTTTCTGAAAGTCTTTTCAATGTATTCGTACCACTGTAAAAAGAATCTTTGTCCTTGTGATTGAGATAACATATTTCCACATATTAGATACCTATGTGTATTTGGATTTCTTACTACACTTGTATTTCATTTATCTGTCTAGTTATAAACTGGTTCCACATTATTTAAATTAGACAGGCATCACCAGTATAGTTTAATATCTGTTAGTGCTACTCCCTCCTCATAGCTATTCTTTTTTGTGTGTTTTCAAGCTATCCTTATAAGTTTTTCTATAAAGTTTAGGATTAACTTTTCTAGCTCCATGAAACAAGCTCATTGGAGTTTTTGTGTGATTATATTAAATTTTAAATAAACTTAGAACTAAAGTCTTAATGATTTTGAGATGACCTAACCAAAAACAAGGAATATATTTTTGTGTCAAGTCTATTTTTGGATCTAGTAGAAATTTTTTAATAGTTTTCTTTATAGAAACCTTGAATACTTCTTGTTATTTTCTTAAGTATTTTATATTTTTGTTGCTATTGTAGATGGAGTTTTATCATCCATTTTATTCTCTGACTGGTTAATAGAAAATGATATTGATTTATTCTTGCTAATTTTATAACAGGTTAGCTCATTCAATTTTTTATTATTTGAATTTTTTTTATCATTGATTCTATAGAAATTTTCAAATATAATGTCATATTAGAGAATAGAGAGGTTTTATTTCTAATTTGTATTCCTCTAATTGTGTTATCTAGTTTAATGCATTGAGTCCAGAGAAATGTTGAATAGCAGCAAAGATAGTCAGCATTCTTACCGTTCCCTAATCTCACTGGGAATGACTTCAGGATTTCCCCCTACGTAAATACTTACTAGTTTTGTATCACTGCTGTAACAGATTACTACAAACTTGGTGACTTATGACAATACACTTATCATACAGTTTTGGAGATCAGAAGTCAGAAAAATGGATCTGACTGGAACAAAATCAAGTTGTTGGCAGGGCTGCATTTATTCTGGAGGCTCTAGTGTATAATCCTTTTTTTTTTTTTTTTTTTTGCCTTTTCCAGTTTCCTTAGAATGCTTGCATTCTTTTTCCAGCAGTGTAGTTTCTTCAGATCACTCTGACTCTGATCTTTCCTCTCCAACATCCCTCCTTCACCTGAAAATAACCCTGTGATCACAGTGGGCTCACCTAGATAATTCAGGGCAATCTTTCCATTTTAAAATCCTTATTTTAATCACATCTGCAAAATAACACAGGTTGTGAGGATTAGGGCATAGCCCTATGCTAGAGGATTGGCAGGGCTGTACTGTACCTGTTACAGGGGTTATACTGTACCTGTTACAAGGCGTGTGTGTGTTTGTGTGTATGTGTGTTTGATCATGTTAAAGAAGCGTCCGTGTATTCCCGTTTTGTTTTTGTTTTTCTTGTGAGAGTTTGCATTAAGCATGGATATTAGATATTGTCAAAGGAGATAATCACATGATTTTTATATTTGGATCTATTAATATGGTGAATTATATCAATACATTTTCTAATGCTGAATCATTTTTGCATTTGTAATATATTCCCCATTTTGTCATTTTCTTTTTTCTCTATCAGGTTGAGATACTATTATGACACTTCATAAAAGAATGTGGATTTTTTTTCTTCATTTTCTGGGTTGTAAACAATTTATATAGCGTTAGAACTATGTGGTCACTAAATGTTTGGTAGAAATTCTTTGTGAAACAATGTAGAACTAATCATTTTGTAAGGTGTTTTAAAGCTCTGTTCATGCTGAAGCTAATTTTGTTCTTTTCATGCTGGGGTAAGTTTTGGTTGGTTATATTCTTAAAAGTAGTGACTCAGTTCCTTTAAATTTTCAAATTCATTTGCATAGCTGTATGTTCTTTATCAAGAGTTTTAACCCACACCTTTTTTTCTTCTTATATCTATGTGTTTTCTCTCCTCAGCTATTAGTTAAAATAGTAGTTTGCCTGTTTGGTTTCATTTCTTAACAGGATTATGGTTTGTTAATTTGGTCTAGTGTTTTTTTATGTTCTCTACCTCATTAATTTCTGCATTTATCTTTGTTATTTAGTTCTTCATGCTTCCTTCATATTTTATTTTTGTTCATTTTTCAACTTTTTGAATAAGAAATTTAATTCATTTATTTTCATGTGCACTGACATATGTGTTTAAAACTATTAATTTTCTTCTGGTAACTATTTTAAATGGATCTCACAGATTTTAACATGTATTGTTTCATTATCATACTTTTTTTCCCAAAAATCTTCAGTTTTTTTGTTTGTATAACTCCTTTTACTCAAGGTTTGTTAAATGTAAGCTATTTTAATTTCCAGATAGAAAAGCCGTATTTTGGTTGTTTTCATTTTTAAATTCTAGTTTTATTGCATTGTAAGCAGAGTGTGTGTGCAATATTTCTTTTTAGAATCTACTGATGTTTTCTTTGTGTTAGAATCTATAATTAATATTTGTGAATGTTCAACTGGGTGCAGTGGTGTACACTTCTGATCCCAGGATGGCTGAGATAGGAATATGACTTGAGATCAAGTGTTTGAGACCAGCCTGGGCAACATAGTGAGTGAATCTCAAAAAAATTAATCTGTAATTACAAATGTTCTATGTACATTTGGAAGAAGATATATTCCCTATTATTGGTGTGATTTATGAAATATATATGTACCTAATTGATTATACTTTTAAGGTTTTTTATAATATTTATTTTTTCTTCAGTTGATGTATTTTGTACTGAAAACAATTAAGCTATCTTATTATTAGTTTGTTTCTATCTATTTTTCCTGCATCTTCTATATTTTTTCTGCATGGAGTTGGTTTGTTATTTGGTGCTTAGATACTCAAAACTTCTATTTCTTCATTGTGAAGTGTAAACTTTAACATTCTAAAGTATTTTTATTTGTCTTTTCTAATGCTTTTTGTCTGGAATTTTAATTTGTCAGGTATTAGGATTGTATAACATGCATTCTTCTTGTTTTAATTTGCCTAAGTCTTTGTCCATCCCTTTATTTTTAGCCTTTTGAAACCACCACATGTTAGGTGTGTCTTTTATATTCAGCATGAACATAGAGTTGGGTTTAGCTTTATGTGTCAATGTAAATGCTGAATTTCTCTTAATAAATGAATTAACCTTATTTACTTTTATTGATATGACAATTATGTTTGGCTTCCTTATATTAGCTTACATTGTAATTACAGTGTGTTTAATGTTACATTTATTAATTAGTTTCTTTATTTGATGTATACATTTGACTTTTTAAATATATATAAATATATATATGTATTTATATATATGTGTATATATATGTTTTGTATTGTATTATATTGAGACAGAGTCTCACTTCATCACTCAGGCTGGAGTGCAGTGGTGCAATCTCAGCTCACTGCAACCTCTGCCTCCTGGGTTCAAGCAATTCTTGTGCCACAGCCTCCCAAGTAGCTGGAATTATAGGCATGTACCACCATGCCCAGCTAAGTTTTTGGATTTTTTTAAAAATAGAGATAGGGTTTTACCATGTTGGCCAGGCTGGTCTCCAACTCCTGACCTCAAGTCATTTGCCTGCTTTGGCCTCCCAGAATGCCAGGATTACAGACGTGAGCCACTTCATCTGACCAGTATTTTTTAGTATTTAGGAATACTCGAATTTTTATTTTAGGAGTTACCTTTGTATTTAACTTTGCATAGTGCTCTTATTTCCTCACCCTTTCTGCCCTAATGTATTGCTGTTTGTTTTGTCAGTTTTAAATAATTTCCATCTTGTACCTATAATTTTTTTCTACTTTTTTACATCTTCCCTCTCTCCTTCTTTTACTCCATCCTCCTCTTCCTCCTCCTCCCTTCTTCTTCTTCTTCTTCTTCTTCTTCTTCTTCTTCCTTCTTCCTTCTTCCTTCTTCCTTCTTCCTTCTTCCTTCTTCCTTCTTCCTTCTTCCTTCTTCCTTCTTCTTCTTCTTCTTCTTCTTCTTCTTCTTCTTCCTTCTTCCTTCTTCCTTCTTCCTTCTTCCTTCTTCCTTCTTCCTTCTTTCTTCTTCTTCTTCTTCTTCTTCTTCTTCTTCTTCTTCTTCTTCTTCTTCTTCTTCTTCTTCTTCTTCTTTCTTCTTCTTCTTTTTCTTTCTTCGCCTATTCTATAAATAGAATCTAGTCTACTTTTTCATGGCATGAAATATTTACATGTTATTCTTCTCCTCCTAACCCCATTCTCATTGTGATATTTGCTTTACAATTATATATTTGACAAGTTCCAGTTATTTATTTTGCCAAACTTTTCCAAGTTATCCAACCAAAGCTTTCCAAGTTATCTTTGGTTGAATGAACCTCAATTTTCAGCAGATTCCTGAAGAAAATCACAATATACGGTGTTTTCTGAGATTTTTGGGAGATTCAAATCTGTTTCAAGATAGTTTAGCCAGATATAATATTCTTGGTTTACACTTTCTATTTACTATACTTGAAAATGTTACTCTGTTGCAGCCTTGATTTGTATACTGTTTTGAGAAGTTTGTTGCCAGTTTATTATTATTATTATTTGTGTTGTAAAATTATCTAATCTATTTTCCTGAGAAGTTAGGATTTTTTTTTAATATTTAAAGTCTAATAGTTTTACTAGTATATGTCCCAGGGTTGATTGATCTGGATTAGATTTTCAAGGGATATACTAGTTCCCTGCAATGTATACATTTAAGTTTTCTTTATTTTGGGGAATTTGAGGAGTTACTATAATTTTGAGCATTATTTTGGTCAGATATTTTAATTTTCATTATATAAAATGTATGTATGTTAGATTATTTTCCATTTCATTTACTTTTTCTAATCTACTTCTGTCTTTATCTCATCTTATTTATTTATTTATTTATTTTTGCTACTTGCTTTCAGTGTTTTCACTGAATCTTGTATGTTGTCATTTGAGTCTATTCTATCTTGGACAACTTGTTATTCATAGTTCAATTTTGAAAGGTTTTTTTTTCTTTTTTTTTTGTTTCTTTTTCTGAGTTCAATCAATTAATTTTATTTATTTCTCTTTTTGTCCATTCTGATCTTAATATTCTATTTCTGATTCAAGATATTTTTTAGTCATATCTTCAAAGACTTTGAGAACGTTTACTGCTGTGTGATTTTTTGTGTTACAGTTTTTATTTTCATCTTCGTTCTTGGTTATTTGGAGGAGGCTTTGTTAACAGAAACATTTTCACATTTTCTGACTTTTATTGCAGTTTTACATGGATGTAGTCTGTTTTATTTCAATGTCTATTTATTTCATGAATAAGGCTTCTACCTCCAAAGCATCCTCTTTTATTATTTCTGCAGTCTTTTGTAAAGTTTGATTTATGGATGTTGTTGCTGGTAGTAGTGATGGAAAAAGGATGGTATTTTGTTCAATCTTTGTTTCTGCAAGATCCCTAATTTCCCTCCCCTGTTTTCTTCTCCCCTACTTACTGTATTATCTCTAGGGACTACTAGTGATTCTGGAAATTCATGATTGCCATTTCCAGTCCCTAAAATTTTGAAGTCTCTATCTGTATTCTGAACTGCCAAGTTCTGAACTGTATTCTGTATTTTGAAGGTATTGGTGAACTTAATTTTTCTGAAAATGGTTTTGTCCGTGTTTCACCTAAGTCTTTTACTCCTCTGTAGTTTTTTTTCATGGACTCTCTTAGGACTCTTCCTCTACTTTCCACACCCACTGGGTGACATTCGTACTGGGAAATCTGTCAGATATTTTTCTCCTTACATATGATTTGAAAGTGTGTATGTGTGGGGGTTCATGTTCTGTCTCTAGTAATGGGGAATGCAACGGTAATGTGTGGTGTGGTTTGCTCTGGTTGCTGATTTTCTTCTGTAGCAGTGGTAACAGGAGAATATCAAACTCAGGCTGCTGCTGCTGTTCTGCAAACCTGAAAGTCAAGATAGGTTTTTCTGTTCAGTGCAACTTGATTGGTTTTTAAAAATTTGAATCTGTAATAACAAGAGCCCTCAAATATTTTAACTTTAAACATAGTTTTCATCTAAAAGGCAGAGGAAATTAATTTTAGTCTTGGCCATTCTACAATTTTGCTGTGCACCCATTAGGAAATTACTTACCTTTTGGGTTTCAGTTTTCTTCTCTATAAAATGAAGGTAACAGCCAGGACCTTCAGATGATTGCTGATATTGCTTATATCTCTAACTGGTTGTGCACGCATCCACAAATATGTACCTACATATCATTCTTAGTACTCTGTCTAAGAAATTTGGAGATGATAAAGTCTGTTTTATTCTGAGACTGGTACTGCATTTTAAATCTCTGTCAAATAATGTTTTCCAGTAACAGAAATTGATCATAATACTAAAAACATTTCATTTTGATATAATATCACACTCAAGGATATTCCTTCTCAAGAATTTAATATTTCAGTATGTCTATGTGCTTATCTCTTTATCTGTAGAACAATCTATTCCACAGAAGCAACAGAGCAGCATATTTAAAATGTAATTTCATCCTGCTATTTTGGCTTTACTGCATGATGTTAAGTTTATTACCTTTTGAAAAGTTTAAAATCATGTAAATCAAGATAAGAAATTAACAGGCGTTTTAACAGTGCAGTTTTACTTTACTGAAAATTTTAAAGAAAAAGGCTATACAATTCCAGCAGTATTCCCCATTAGTTGTAAACACTAACCTTAGGTAAACATCATTTTTATCAAATAACACATAAGTTACCTCAGGTCAATCTGTCTAAGAAGGAGTTATGGAGAAAAGGCAACTCATATAGTCTTCCAGCTAGACTTCTCAGTGATCCTTAATATTTATTATTTGGTAGTTTAAAATCACTTTTAACATTTTCAGAATTGCCTTTCAGATCATATTTTTAAAACACTTATTCAAATGCCTTTGTTAAATCTCACATTGCAGAAGGTGGCAATGCTCACTTTTTGGTCTAGTTCCTGTAACAGTCAGGGATTTTACATAAACTTTAGTATATGCATGTTTTCTTTCTTCAAGTTATTCTCATTTTTTTTTTCAGATATTTCTATTAGTTTGCCTAGTGGCAGAAAAATGCTACCAGTTTGGAGTCGAAATCATTAAAAGTAATAGCATACATTCTATCTGATTTCCCAGATAGATTCTCTTTTAAGCCTATCTCAGTTCTGGTTCATTTCTCTTCATTTTTCCATTCACATTTTATTCCTTGATGTTACTTACATAATGTGATATTGCAAACATTCCCTCAGTTAGAATCCGTGAGCTCTAGAAGCAACTGTTCCCTTGTAATTATGCTATAATTTGGGTAAGCTGCTGCCATATGGATAGCACTGTTTTTGTTAAATAATTGGAATAAGCATGATTTCGAATGGCCCACTGTTTTATTAAAAGTTTCTAAAGTACTCATTTGCAATTTCAGTTTTATAAAAATACTTTTTAACTGTAAAGTGTATTTTGGAAGTATTCTGTTCCATAAAAAAAATTACATGATTTAGAACCAAATTAGTAGAAATTCAAATACCTTCACAATTAGGGACTTTACTCTTATGTTGTTAGTTACTTCTAATCAGTATATTTTCTGTATATAGAGTAGATTTAGCTCTCTAGGAATATGTTTATTTATAGTTTGGATTATTACGTGGTTGTAGCAAAGCTTTGTGTCACATAACCTTTTAGGTTTCTGGTTGAACATGGTAAAATGAACACAAACAATTGTCTGTTGTATTATGGAGATCTACTTACATAATGAAAGAGACATAAACTCTCAAGGAAAAATGTAATAAGAATGCATATGACAGTTGGGAAGAAATTCCAACAAATTTTGGGAGCTGAAAAGTAAAGAGATGAATGGTAATTCACCTACCTGAGTGGAGGAAGTAGAAAGCTCTTCTTCAGTTGGAAGATCTTCAAGAAGCAAATCAGTTTACGAGGCATAGCTGCACTGGGGACAAATCTATGTATTTATGACATTTTACCTCTTCCATAGCACATAGGAAGATATTTCACTGTCTTCTTTACAGTGTATTGGAGCCTTTTGACTGAGATCTGGCCAATGACATGTAGGCAGAAGTAACATAAGCCACTTCTAAGCCAAAGTCATAAATCACCTTGGGCCACTCTCCTGCTGTTTCTTTCCTTTTTAAGGGTGAACTTGAAAACCACATATTCTACTTGGTGAGTCTATAAGGTGGACACAACCTAGATTCTAAGTCTTTGGATACAACCTGGATTCTAAGTCTTTACTTAGAACATTGCCCTCTGGAAGAGTCAAACAACAAGCATCAAACTTTATGTGAAAAGAAAATAAACACTTATTTTGACAAAATATTGAGATTTCCAGGTTTATTTGTTACTACAGGATAGCCTATTTTATTCTGACAAATACAAGATTATTGGTGGCCTTAGGAAATTTAGATTGTAAGAAACTAAAGACAAATGTGTTCAATGGTCCTAAAAATTGCCCCTTACCTTGAGAAGATAGTGTTAGTGTAAAACATCATACTGTGAACATGCCCAGGTTTATACACATAAAGCAAGAGATAGGGGATTCCTATCCTGAGAAAAAGGCAAACTAAAAAGCAAAGACTTATGGATACTGGCATTTGAGGAGCACCAATAAAGTGTCCTGGTCCTTGCATAATCAGCCAATGATAATGATTAATATTGGATAAGACTCACCTATAATCAAAGAGCTTTCAGTTTGTGTTTGTGGTGCTACATTCTAATCCTTTAAGCAAAGGATCACCAAAAATGTAAGCTAAGTCCAATGTGAAGTGGCGAGACCAAAATAAATAGAAATCAGGAACTAAGAATAAAATGAGATAATGTACAGAGAGAAATAAAAATTTCAATTAATATTGTCACTTACAGGAGATGAAATATTGCAGTCAAGATAAAAACAAGATAACATTTAAAAAGAATAATTAAGAAATAATGAACATTACAAATCTAATTCAAAATAAGTTAAAAAGTAATAAACAGTTGGAGGCTACTTTAGGGGACATTACTTGGAAAGGAAAAAAACCCAGAAAATAGAGCAAAAAGAAAAGAAAAATTTATATAGGTTAAATATCTGATGGATGATGGTTCCATAAAAGGAGGACCTGTAAAACACCATACACGAAAATTAATATCAAATTGATGACCTAAATATGAAGTGGTAAAGTGGTATAAAATTTTCTAAATGAAAAAATATGAAAGCATAAATGTATAGCATTGGGATTGAGGAGAAAAAATCATAAGTGTGTTACAAAAAGCACAAACTATGAGGGAAAGGATCAAGAAATTTAAGAACTGTGTATCACAAAAACCATAACAAACAACTTAAATTATAGGAAAATAATTTGTATTCTATAAAACCACCAACAGAATACTGTTCAGACTCTATGCGTGTATTTCTATATGTCTATTTATTGTCAACATCTGTGTCTGTGTATGTGTGCCTCTTAAACTCAGTAGGAAAAAATACAGGTTAGAAGTGTAACAGTTGGCCAGGTGTGGTGGCTCATGTCTGTAATCCCAGCACTTTGGGAGGCCAAGGTAAGTGGATCACCTGAGGTCAGGAGTTCAAGACCAGCCTAGGAAACCCCTTTCTTACTAAAAATAGAAAAATTAGCTGGGATGGTGGAGTGCACCTGTAATCCCAGCTACTTGGGAGGCTGAGGCAGGAGAATCACTTGAACCCAGGAGGTGGAGGTTGCAGTGAGCTAAGATCGTGCCATTGCAACTTCAGCCTGGGCAACAGAGCAATACTCCATCTCAAAATAAATAAATAAATAAATAAGTCTAAAAGTTAAAAAAATCTCTGGTAGCTCTAGGGGCAAAACCATTTTCTTTCTGCCCACACCTCTTGGCTCATAACCTCGTATCCCTGCAACTCCTGCTTCTGTCTCCTTCTCTGACTTTGACTTTTCTGTCTCTCTCTTATAAAGATGCTGTGATGACATTGGGTCCATTGGGTACTCCAAAATCATCTCCCCTTCTCATGATTCTTAATCACATTTACAAAGTTTGTTTTGCCATGTATGGTAGCACATTCGTTCATTCCAATTATTAGGATGTGGACATTTTTGTAGGACCATTGTTCATTCTGCCACAGTGAGCAAACAGTATGGACCAATTTTTGCAGAAAAGGAAGTATGAAGAGTCATTAAAGATGTGAGAGGAACATAAAGCTCATTGGTAATCTGAAAAACAAATGTATTTTCTCAAAATTTTAGAAAAATCAGCCTGATGATACCAAGAGTTGGGAGCATGTTGGAAAGAAAAAAATTGATAATACTTTATGTATCTGCTTATATATATATATATTTATGACACAACTCTAGGGAATACTACTAGGGGAAATCTCTTTTACATGTGTAACACATAGAGATATGTACCAGAAGGTTCAATACATCACCCTGCGGACTTGCAAGAAATTGAGCGCAACCAAAGTTCCCACTAACTGGAAAATGAACACATAAATTGCCATGTATTCATATATTGTAATATTACTCAATAATGAAAATTAGTGAACTCTATCTGCATATGTCAACATGGGTAGATCTAGAAATCACAATACTATTTGAGGAAAATCTTTTCCAGAACAATATGTATAACAAAAAATATTTAAGTAAAAATTTAAAAATATATATATGGCAATACTAGTGTTATCTGTAAATATGGGTATATACATCTTAGTTAAAGCATAAAACATTCATACTTATTAATTACATTCTCACCACTCCTCTTCACATAGTACAGGAAGTCCCAGACTAAAGAAATAAAGGTGTATATATCAGAAAAGAGGAAGTCAAACTATGACTGTTTGCTGATGATATGATCATTTACCTAAAGCCTCCCCCAGAACTGATAAAAGAATTCAGCAGTTTCCAGATACAAAATTAATGTACACATATCAGTAGCTCTTCTATATACCAACAGTAACCAAGCTGAGAATCAAATCAAGAACTCAACCCCTTTTACAATAGCTACAAAAAAAAACTAAAACCAAAAACAAAGAAAACAACTAACTAACCAAGGAGGTGAAAGACCTCTATAAGGAAAACTACAAAACTACAAAACACTGCTGAAGGAAATCATAGATGACACAAACAAATGGAAACACATGCCATGCTCATGGATGTAATGGATATGTAGAATCTATATTGTGAAAATTACCATACTGCCAAAGGCAATCTACGAATTCAATGCAGTTCCCTTAAAAATAACATCATCATTCATAGAATTAGAAAAAAAATTCTAAAATTCATATGGAACCAAAAAAGAGCCCACATAGCCAAAGCAAGACTAAACAAAAAGAACAAATCTGGAGGCATCACCTGATTTCAAACTATATTTTAAGGCTACAGTCACCAAAACAGCATGGTACTGGTTTAAAAATAGGCACATAGACCAATGGAACAGAATAAAGAGTCCAGAAATAAACCCAAGTACTTACAGCCAAATGATCTTCAACAAAGCAAACAAAAACATAGAGTGAGGAAAGGAAACCGTTTTCAACAAATGTTGCTGAGATAATTGGCTAGCCACATGTAGGAGAATGAAACTAGATCCTCATCTCTCACCTTACACAAAAATCAACTTAAGATGGATTAAGGACTTAAATCTAAGGCATGAGACTATAAAAAGTCTAGAAGATAACATTGGAAAAACCCTTCTAGTTATTGGCTTAGGCAAGGATTTCATGACCAAGAACCCAAAAGCAAATCCAATAAAAACAAAGATAAATAGCTGGGACTTAATTAAACTATAGAGCTTTTGCATAGCAGTAGGCACAGTCAGCAAAATAGACAACCCACAGAGTGGGAAAAAAATCTTCACAATCTATGCATCTGACAGAAGACTAATATCTGGAGTCTACAGTAAACTCAAACAAACTAGCAAGAAAAGCAAACAATCTCATCAAAAAATGGGCTAAGGACATGAATAGACAATTCTCAAAAGAAGACATACAAATGACCAACAAACATTTGAAATAATGTTGAACACTACTAATGATCAGTATTATGCAAATCAAAACCACAGTGCAATATTACCTTATTCCTGCAAGAATGGCTGTAATCAAAAAATAAATAAATAGAAGATGTTGGTGTGGATGCAGTGAACAAGGAATACTTCTTCCCTACTGGTGGAAATGTGAGCTATTATAACCACTATGGAAAATAGTGTAGAGATTCCTTAAAGATCTTAAAGTAGAACTACTATTTGATCCAGCAGTCACACTACTCAGAAGAAAAGAAGTAATTGTAATAAATGAATTCCATTTCCTCTGGATATTTTCCCAGAGGAAAAGAAATCATTATACAAAAAATATACTTGCAATGCATGCTTATAGTAGCACAATTCGCAATTGCAAAAATGTGGAACCAACCCAAATGCTCATCAATCAATGAGTGGATAAAGAAACTATCACACACACACACACACACACACACACACACACACACACATAAAGAAATATGACTCAGCCGTAAAAGGAAATGAATTAATAGCATTCACAGTGACCTGGATGAGATTGGAAACTATTACTTTAAGTGAAGTAACTCAGGAATGGAAAACCAAACGTTATATGTTCTCACTCATAAATGGGAGCTAAGCTATGAGGATGCAAAGGCATAAAAATGACACAATGGGGACTCAGGGGGAAAAGGTGGGAAGAGGATCAGGGATAAAAGACTACATATAGAGTGCAGTGTATACTGCTTGGGTGATGGGTGCACCAGAATCTCACAAATCACCACTAAAGAACTTTGGGAGGCCAAGGTGTTGGATCACTTGAAGTTGGGAATTCAAGACCAGGCTGGCCACCATGGAGAAACCCCACGTCTACTAAAAATGCCAAAAATTAGGTGTGGTGTTGCGCACTTGGTGGTGTGTGCCTATAGTCCCAGCTACTCAAGAGGCTGAGACATAAGAATTGCTTGAACCCAGGAGACAGAGGTTGCAGTGAGCTGAGATTGCACCACTGCACTCCAGCCTGGTCAACAGTGAGACTCTGTCTCAAAAAAATAAATAAATAAATAAACTTACTCATGTAATCAAATACCACTGTTCTCCAATAACTTATGGAAATAAATAAATTTTTAAAAATAAAAATTTAAAACATATATATGGAAAGACTATGTGTGGTCTACAAATACAGGTATATACATCTTAAAGTATAAAACATTTATACTTATTAATCACATTACATTTTTATATCTGAAATAATACAATCAATTTAAGGATAGTGGCCATATCTGGGGAGACAGAAATAAAACTAGAATTGCAAAGAACACAAGGGATTTCACCAGAATTTGTAATTTTTTTTTTATTATTTAAGGAAATTTGAGCCAACTGTTAGTTTTCCTAGAAAGGTTTGGAAGTATTTGTTATATTAATGTATTTTTCTGTATGTTTGTGTATGATGTAAAAATAGTGGTAAGTGGAATGCTAATGAATTGGAGGTACTTTATTGCTGATTTTTATTTTATAAGAGTTTCTGCCCATATTTGTAAGTAGAGAGATTTTCTTACATACCTAGGGTAGAAAAATTACTACTGTAATTTTTTGTTTCAAAGATTTTCTTTATATTTAAATATTTGTGGAGTAATTCACAAAAGACAGCATGCTGTATACATGTGACGGGGTGAAATTGTCACAGCATCTTTTTTTAAAAGGCAAATCAACAGAATAGGTCTGTTTCATTAAGAAGACATACCGTTTTCTATGAAAGGATCAATTTCCATTTCCGTGTGTGGACAAACATTTTTGTTGTGGGTTTTAGTTTGTAGGGTGATTCCAGTTACACTAAAGGTTACTACAAATCTAAGGGGTGAGTAAATCACATTTTATTATTGTTTTTCTCTGCTGATAATGAAACTTTGGAGCCAAGAGATTAAGATCATAATAATATATCATGAAGCAAAGTGCAGAACCCAGATATTTCTGATTCACTCTCTAATGTTCCTTTTACTGTTCCAGAAAAGAGAATCTTACTGATTAAATTAGACCAGAGTCCAACATGATACCTTTTATTATTATTATTGTTTTAACCAAGTAGTGTGATATTGAAAATAACATCACAAATATGTACATATATAATCAATAGGACATATACTATTTTTTGGAAAGAAAACAAGAATGAGGAGCCCTTTTCAAAAATATAAAAGCCTCAAATAATTTCTATAACTCCCTGCACATGCTCTTACTATTGGAGACTTACTACCTGCTTTGCTGGTCCAGGAGGAAAAGTCAGTGTGGGTAGGATGAGCAACAGAGAGTGAAAGCTGGTAAGTGGGAAGAAAGGAAACACTACTTCAGATGTAGACAGAGAATGAGATAGCATGGGACTTTCTTTATGAAGGGAAGAATGAAATCTATCTTGGAAATTGAAACTCATTTTCCAAAAACATACACAAGTTATAAAACTCTTTTAAATTTCTGCATTAGTTTGCTCAGGATGTCATAAGAAGTCCCACAGACTTGGTGGCTCAAACAAAAGAATTTTGTTTTTTCACTTTCTGGAAGCTGTAAGTCCAAGAGCAAGCTAGGGGCAGCACTGCTTTTGTCTGAAGCCTCTCTCCTTGGCTTGTGGATGGCTGCCCTCCCACTGTGTCTTCACATGGTCTTTGCTGTGTACGTGCCTGTGTGCTCATCTCTTACAAGGACACCAGTCATAGTGGATTAAGGCCTACCCTATGCTTCATTTTAATCACCTTTTTAATCACCCTATCTCTAAATAAGTTTGCAATCTGAGGTTCCAAGGGTTATGACTTCAACATGTTAATTTTAGAGCAATGAAACTCAGCCCATAACAATTTTTGAAAAGTCAAAACCTGGAAACTTCTTGTGGACTGACAGCTTTCTGTTGTGTCACATAATAGAAAGAGGTGGTCCCCTCTCCCAGCCTCCACTTTGCTTGGCAACAGTGACTTACTTTCTGTATTAGGCAAGAGATTTTTAGGAGAGTTTCTTCCTAGTGGATTTTGATCTCAGGCCCCAAAACTGTCACATTGAATTGAATAGTAACAATGATACACTGCTCTTTTCATTTTGAAAGGACTAATATGACATAAATAGATTTTTAAAAAATATAATATTGAGGCTGGGCTCACACCTGCAATCCTGGCACTTTGGGAGACCAAGTTACCTGGATTTCTTGAACCCAGAAGTTCAAGACCAGCCTGAGTAACATGAAAAAAAGCCTGTCTCTACAAAATATATAAAAATTAGCCAGTTGTGATGTTACGCAGGAGAATGAGGTGGGAGGATCACCTGAGCCTGGGGAGGTCAAGGCTGCAATGAGCCCTGATTGCACTGTTGCACCTAGCCTGGGTGACAGGGTAAGACCTTGTCTCAAAAAATAAATAAAATAAATTATATAAAAAAATAAATAAAATAAAATATTGGACCATAGGAAAATTTACCTTTTCCTCTATGAACACCACATTAACTCTCAATGGCTTAATGGCGGGGGGGGTAGAAATATGGACATCTCACTATAATTTGCTCATCAATATGGCCAAATATGAGCATGTTTTACTCCCCCACCACACACTGTCTACTGTAAGTGGTCACTCCCCCATTTACGTGTTTTCCCAAGTTAGAAATCAAACAATGTAAGACTTCTTTTTTTTTTTTTTGAGACAGAATCTTACCCTGTCACCCAGTCTGGAATGCAGTGGTGCAATATCGGCTCACTGGAGCCTCCTCCTCCCAGGCTCAAGCAATTCTCCTGCATCAGGCTCCTGAGTAGCTAGGACTACAGGCACACACCACCATGCCTGTCTATTTTTTGTATTTTCAGTAGAGTTTAGGTTTCATCATGTTGGCCAGGTTGATCTTGGACACCATATCTCAGGTGATCTGCCCACTTTGGCCTCCCAAAGTGCTGGAATTACAGGAGTGAGCCACCATGCTTGCCACCCTCCCTGCCTGCATTTTTTAAAACCACATTCAGAGAAACCATTACCAAAATCTGTCAATATTTGAGCATTGACCCTTTCTTTAGTTTACATTCCTAGAATATTATCTTTTTCCTTCCAAAGTATTAGTTACCTTTGACTAAATAAAAGAACTAATACAAGTGACAAAAGGAACAGAATGTCAATTATTATTTGAAATATTCCAATATGAATCAGATTTCCCTCCACTTAAAATCATTTAATGCCTAATTAACCAGATTTCTTAGCCCATGACAGGAAGCCCTTCCAGACTAGCTTTTGAAGAACTCTCATACCTTGTATCTATCCATGATCCTCCTTGCATTTTATGCTTCAGGAGAACAAATGGGCTCCTATGTTTCCCCAGTGATGTGCTTACAAATGTTTAACAATCAGTTCTCAGAGGTCTGGGAGAAAGGGCTTGATTTGTAGCATTTGCCAATTTCTGTAGTGTAAATACTCTGACCTTGGCCAGTTTTAAGCTTACAGGGAGTCAATTCATTTGCTAATTCCTGAAAATTGAGCAGTTGGTTCTTGTGAGCCAGTAAAGTTAGCTTCAGTATACCACTGGTTCCTGTCGCCACAAGGTGTAATTTCAAGCCTTTGAATATGCTGTTGTGTTGACTTAGAATAGTGTTTCCTCTGTGCCCGAGAAGCTCCATTAATCTTTTAAAAACGTAGCTCACGTGTCCTCTTTGAGCAGCCTTCTGCCTTACCTGGGGTTCATCATTGCCTCATCAGTGTTTCTCCTCATCATTACAAATGCTTTTATGTTGAGTTGGTCACATTATCACATTCTCTTATCTTTTTATTTATTTACCTGTTTCCTAATTAGTCTGTTGGTACTTGATCACACACACATTTTGAAGATCAAGAACTTGATGCTCAAAGCCTAACAATGTGGGGAAACATAACAGGCACATTTAAAAAATCCCCAGCATTTACCAGAATGGATAGATGAATATTCTGAAGTTTACATTTACCTTTTTTGATACTGTGCAAATTATTTAGCCTTTCTGAGCCTAAATTTATTATCTATCTACAAAGTAGATATAATAAAATGTAAACTCACGAGCTTGTTGTGAGAAAGTTATCTGTGAAGTGCAGCACAGTTATGACACCTGAAAACCAGTCAATCCATGGTAATAGTAGGCTAACATCATGGGTGAAAGCAGCCTAAAAGAGCTGGGTGCAGTGGCTCACACCTATAATCCCAGCACTTTGGGAGACCAAGGTGAGTGGATCACTTGAGGTCAGAAGTTTGAGACCAGCTTGGCCAAGATGGTAAAATCCCATCTCTACTAAAAATACAAAAAGTAGCTGGGCATGATGGCGTGTTCCTATAGTCTCAGCTACTTGGGAGGCTGAGGCAGGAGAATCACTTGAACTGGGGAGGCGGAGGTTGTACCACTGCACTCTAGCCTGGGCTACAGAGCAAGATTCTGTCTCAGGAGGAAAAAAAGCAGCCTAGGAGGACCCTCATTATTTCTGATAATACTGATAAAGGTAGACCCATCTTACATGTGTATCTTGCTATAGTGAAGCAACTTCACTGTTTCAGAAGAAATAAATATTCTTCAAATGTTATGTTCTTCAATACTTTTTCATGATGTCTCTAAAATTTTTAAAAAGTCTTTCTATTAAATGCTTAAACTAAATTTCAGAGTTTTTTTTTCTCAGAGTAGTTACTTTATAATATTAGTTGCATCCATTAATATATGGCCTCTTGTTTTCTACTTCTGTTTTTTTCAGCCTTTGCATGCAAGAGTCCTTCCCATTGACTGTTCAGTCCTGCATCATGCCCCAAGACTGTGAAACCTCTGAGTGGTCCTCCTGGAGCCCCTGCTCCAAGACGTGCCGTTCAGGGAGTCTCTTGCCAGGATTTAGGAGCCGGAGCCGGAACGTGAAGCACATTGCTATTGGAGGTGGAAAGGAGTGCCCTGAACTTCTTGAGAAAGAGGCCTGCATTTTTGAAGGAGAACTTCTGCAGCAATGTCCCAGGTATTATGCTTTCTTTAGTGTGAGTGTTTTAATATATAACCTCATTTAATGTTATAGGAATGTTAACAGTAATGAAAGTAGCCATACAGGTTCCAAGGTTGGTAGTATAGCAGAGTAGGTTAAGATCATGGGCTTTGGTACTGAATCCCTGGGCTTAAATCCTATTTCTGTGACTTTCTAATTATGTGAATTTCATCAAGTTATTTAATTAGAGTGCCTTAGTTTACCAGCAGTACTTACTTTATCCTGTGTTTGGCACATAGTAAATACTCAGTAGTTATTATTACCTGATACAACACACCTAATTCTCATAGCAACCTAAGAGGCCATTCATAGAATCTCTCTTTTGCAAATAAAGCTACTAATGTTGAGAGAGATTAAATAATTTCTAAAAATATGTAAGTAATGGGTGGTAGTACCCTGATTCTAACTCAGTTCTGTTTTCAAATCTTATGCCACTGTGTGGCATTCTTCAATTCCAGAGTCCCTAGGGATCCAGAGAATATTTGAGAAAGGGTTTATCATATATTAATAATAAATTAATATATGTTTGCTTGGTAACCCATATCCTTCACACATCACCAGATAACTAATTCATACAAAAAACTATTTTTTTCCTCATTTTATTTTTTGCTAGGAAAATGATTCTCTAGTCATAGAAGTTCAAGAAACTAAAAGAAAAATGCCTATCATGAATAGCTATAGATTTAACAGATACAGTTCAGGGCAGCTGTTCAACAGGAAATACCACAAATCCATCCCTAACAGACTTCTGTCTGTTATCAAACTGGGCCCACTGTGAGCCATTTATCAGTCTTTTTTTGAAACAAAAATCTCATTCTGTTGCCTAGGGTGGAGTGCAGTGGCATAATTATGGCTCACTTCAGCCTCCACCTCCTGGGCTTAAGCAATCCTCTCGCCTCAGCCTCTTGAGTAGCTGGGTCTATAGGCAGGACTTCATATATATATATATATATATATATATATATATATATATATATGTATATGTATACATATTCATATATATATATGTATATGTATACATATTCATATATATATATATAGATACATACATACACACACACATATATATGAGAATGTTAACAGTAATGAAAGTATATATACATATAGTATAGAGATGGTGTTTTCACTATGCTGCCCAGGCTGGTCTCAAACTCCTGGGCTTGAGCGATACTCCCATCTCAGCTTCTCAAAGTGCTGGGACTGCAGGCATGAGCCACCATGCCGTGCCTGACCTACATTTTAACATCTTGATATTGGTTATATTTTGTGTGGCTCTATAGACCTGGATTAAGGCCTGCGGCGTGTTTTCCTTTAGGTTGTTGGCTGACAGTGGGCCCAGTTTGATAACAGGCAGAAGTCTGTTAGGGATGGATTTGTGGTATTTCCTGTTGAACAGCTGCTCTGAACTGTATCTGTTAAATCTGTAGCTATTTAAGATAGGCATTTTTCTTATAGTTTATTGTAACTTCTATGTGTAGAGAATCATTTCCTCAGAAAAAAATAAAAATAGTAAAAATAGGGGTTTTTTTTGATATGAATTGTCATTTGGTGATGTGTGTTAGGGTATGGGTTACCAACCCAACAGGTGCTGGTGGTGGCCTGTAGCCTGGCTCTTCCTGAAACCTGACATGAGGTGTGCATCAGAAAGGCAGGTTTTTGTCGTCAGAACTCTTGGCCACTCACATCTTCACTTCCCAATTGGAACCAGTGTTAATTGAACGCAGTTCTTTATATACTTGTTGTTCATTTTTCACTTAAAGGACCCCTTAGATTTGTATCATTCCTTACCTCAGATACAGAAGATGTAGATGCAGTACATGCCTCTTTACCATGAACTCTCAGCCTCACAGAACCCTTCCTCATTGTGTTGTGTTGAGCCTTTCAAAACACTAATTTTGGAGTAAAACAGAAACTTGAAAATGGCATAACTCTGAGATCTCTGTCCTTTTGTACATTGAAATACCTGGATTAAAATTGTATCTCTATCACTTACTAGCAGTGTGATCTTGGACAAGATATACAGCTTTTCCAAAACATTTCTCTTTTCAGTAGAATGTGTCTGATAATACTGCCTGTGTGGCAGGCTTGAAAGGCTGAAGACCACGCATGTGAAACACCAGGCCCTTAGCACGTAGGAGGCACTGCAAGAAGGATGATCACTATTGTTGCTATTTGCAGGTGTGTTTGTTTCCTTTAGAAAGAGAGTATCTCTTTTCCTTAGCATACAATAATAATTTCATGGGGTAGAAACATATTTCTTCTAGATAAATTGAAGTCTTATTTCCCTTTGGAGGTTTACTTCAGAAGACTTCTCAATGGTATGCAGGCAGGAATAAAATCTGGGCTTCATGATGACCTTGATATTCGTGCCTCTATTCTTCATTCTTTTCATGGGATAGCTAATGTTCTCTTCCTGATAGTTTGAAAGGTTTTCTGATTTATAGTCAACTCTTCATTTTTTTTGTTAATAACTATTACAGTTCTGTTAGAGTCAGAATGATACCTTGCTCAGAATGCTGAACTACATCTATAATTGTTAAGCAGTGCCTACCTTTTATTAAGTAGCTACTGTTGGCCAATAATTAGAGCAGAGTTATAAATTAACTAGGTAAATATAAATAATATTTAGAGTGACATAGTTTATCACCCAAATGGAACATTTTTGAAAGTGAAAGGAGATGTAAATTGGCATTAAGATTCAAGCACAAATTCACTCAACTCTGAAGCCAGTATTCTTTCCATTGTATCATACTGACTGTCATGATAGGCACAGTGAAGACATGGACTAAGATGAGGGTATACCTACTAATATACATGCATTTGTGTGTGCCATATTATTTTTTCAACAAGATAATGTAGAAAGTAATAATTCAGGATGTACCCAAGATGAGTTTCTGTATTGATCTTCATTTGGTAGAACCTTAGTGTCTGAAAATAGAGGCTGACAAATCTTCATTGGTAATGAATCTGGCCCACTAGTTCTACCGTTTGAAAATGTTGCTGAGTTTCTCTCTCTCTCTCTCTCTCTCACACACACACACACACACACGCACACACACACACTTTTAAAATGGTGAAGCTGTAGGAAATAGGAGTATTGGAGAATTAACAGCAATACCAACCAACCAGTGTTCCATAGGGAGAATGATGTAACTAATGATTCTACTTGGTTGTGGGAAGGAGAATAAGTAACAGTAACTAAACCTCAGCTGACATTCTCATTTGTCTGAAGTCTGGGCTGTGGCCTCTACCACGAGAAGGCATAAAGGCTATGTACTAACTTTTGTTTCTGGTTTTATATCAGTAATTAAAATTCATTGTTAATAAGGGAAAGGAAAATGAAAATCGATTAGGGAACAAAAATTCTCACGTTTCCTTTCCCAGAACTCATAAGCAAGTCATGTGCATCAAGCAAGTTAATTCACCTTTTCTCCCCAGGTAGTAAATGCATGCTTTTGTGATTCTTCATAGTGTTTCAAAAATTCTTTTAGAATACTGTTTGACTTTTACCCTGCCACTATCTTTGCTACTGGAGATGTGTTTATTCATTCAACGAATATAAATTAAGCCTTTGCTATATGCAAAGCACTATGTTAAGCATTTGAGATACCTCAGAGAACACAGCAGACAAGCTTCTCTCACCCACTGGAACCTAAATTTTAGTAAACATACACCAAATAAATAATATAAAGTAAACTGTACACTTGGTGGAAGAGCTATGGAAAAAGTAAAACATCAAAGTAAGGTAAAGCTGGAGGCTTGGAATGCTGCAATGAGGGGTCGGCATAGGTGATGGAGTTAAACAGTGTCCCTAGAGAAGCATCATTTGAACAAGTAGGATTTGAAGAGGTGGGGAAATCAAAGGAAGGAAATAAATTAGCCACTCAGGAAATTAGGGGAAAAATATTTCAAGAACAAGGTATAGGTAGAAGTGGTATACCACTATAGATAGTGGAGCCTCACTAGCCCGGCTCCACTGTCCAGCATTTCACACTAAACACTATGCGTGGCCATCCCTAAGGTATGACTCCATGAAGAGAATTGTAACTAAGAGGAGATCGTTAGAGAAGCATTCCCTGGGGCCATCACACTACCAAGTAGTTGCTTTGGAGCAACTAATTTAACTTGAAAGGAGACAGAGACCAGTTCATGTTATGCTATCTTGGGAAATTTTAGAACTACATGAAGGTTAGCATTGTATAACTTTAAGTTTGTTTCAAAGTTGTAGTTTTTGGCTGGCTCACGCTTATCCCAGCACTTTGGGAGGCTGAGGCAGATGGATCACCTGAGGTCATGAGTTCAAGATCAGCATGACCAACGTGGTGAAACCCCATCTCTACTAAAAATACAAAAAAATTTACTGGGCGTGTTGGCGGGTGCCTGTAATTCTAGCTACTCAGGAGGCTGAGGCAGGAGAATCATGGAGAATGACTTGAACCCGGGAGACAGAGTTGCAGTGAGCTGAGATAGCACCATTGTACTCCATCCTGGGCAACAAAGTGAAACTCCATCTCAAAAAAAAAAAAAGGCAAAGTTGTAGTTTTTGACTAAGACATATATAGACCCCAAGAAACCTCTTTCTTCAGTGTATTTGTAATTTTATGGACCTCCCCAGCCTCCAGCATATCATTAAACACTCGCAGTGTATACTATGGGTGGGGAATGGATGAGAGAGAGAGAGGATAAATGTGCTTGTCAGTTGCTACCTTGGCTTTTGGTGTGTGGTTGTCCCCTGTCATTGGGCATCATGATCTTAGGTGTCATATTATTCTATGTCCCCCAAACGTGATGAGGGAGGAATCGTTTAAGATACCTTGGCCGTTGGGCACTTTGCTGTGTCCTGACTAACATCTAAAATATTATATCCTAGATCTCAACTAAGGTGAAGGCAAAAAGCATTCTAACACTGCAGGAGGAGGAAGCACCATTTAGTAGATGGGGTAAAGAAAGACAAAGAACATAGAGCTGTAATAGTGTAAATGCTTCATATCAGAGAGCTGAGACACAACCTGATTCTAGAACAGCTGTGATTCAAGATTTCTTATGCTTTAACAGAGAGCCCCATTCTGGTGAAAGACACTGTAACACACAAGAATATTGAAAAAACATCAGCTGCGAACATCTTTCTTAGAAGCGACACCTCAGATGACCTACCAGCAACTCCTACCACCCCACTGGGAAGGAACAGTTTTTATACGAAAATGGCTGTTCTGTCTCTTAAATGATCTTTTAGTGTATGAAATCGAATGTAAGACAGCACTATTAAATGGTGACAGTGACCAATGCCAAGTAAAACTCTTAAGAAAATCTCAAGGCAGAAGCTGCACAGCTGAGAGTATTACATAGTTTGTGTGATGTTACTACACAGAAAAGCCAATGTGTAAAATATCGTTCCAATACTCTGGTCTGGCACTGAATAGATGGGCTCTTTTATTTCATCCTGCTTGTTTCTGGTATGTATTCATTTTTCCTTATTATGTGTACACTAGAGATCCTTTCAAAGAAGTCTTGTCTGTGCAAATTTATGCTAAGAGATCTATCTGGGCACCCTGCACGCCACTTTGTTTGTGAAAGAAACCCCCGAGACCAGCCTGGTTTTCCCTGACATCTTTTTGAGGCACTGTACCTAATTTTAGATTTTCTAGACATAATTCATTTTTCCTTGAGAAAACCCTGGGTATTAGTTGATGCGTTTTTAGATGAATATTGAAGCCAGGGATAGCGCCAAGAAAAAGGACGGTAGATGAAACTTGGCTTGATTATTCGCTTCCTCTGCCTATTGAAACAGAGTGCTGTGTTGTGAAGGGATGTTGTTCAAAACCTGCTTTGGCCTGTCACTGTGTTAATCACTGGAGAATTCATAAAACAGAAAACTTCCAGTCTGTGTTCACTTATTATTTATCTTAAGAAGCTTGTTTGATGTACTCTTTCAAAACTATTAGGTCGCTGCAAAAGTAGTTGCGGTTTTTGCCACTGAAAGTAATGGCAAAAACTGCAATTACTTTTTCAGCAACCAAATAGACTGCCCAGAACATGATAATTGTGTCCTATAAGAGTGTTTGGTAATGTTCCAACCCATCATCTCAGACATAGGGATAGGACTATTTTGGTTTTTATTTTCCTTTTTCTTAGAAAGAGTAGCACCTAGAAAAGTACCTGGCTCATAGTAAATGCTCACTAAACCTTGAAGTAATAAATGAATGAAGGCTAAAATGTGGGGTAGCTCCAGAACAGTATTATGCACTCAACACTTTATTCCATGCTTACGTTTATTATATGGTAAGTGTGACAGACTCAAAGGTATTTAAAAATAACAACTAAAATTGGCCTCATCAAGGTCAAAAAAGGACATCCACTCGGGACAAGGAAGAACCCAGGGAACTTGCCACAGTCCCACCATCCTGCTGATACTGTGTTCAGGTTTCTGGATAAAAAAAATCTCTGTTGTTTTTGGTTATAAGGGTTACTTCAGAAAAGGTGAGGAATCAGATCATAGTCTGAATTTGTCAAAGTTTTCCTTCTAGCACACACATCACCTGTTACGTCTTCTAAATCTTCTCCCATTGATTTTCTTTTTGTTGTTGCTGTCTGTTTTGAGATGGAATTTCACTCTGTCTCCCAGGCTGGAGTAGAGTGGCATAATCTCAGCTCACTGTAACCTCCACCTCCTAGGTTCAAGTGATTCTCCCACCTCAGCCTCCCAAGTAGCTGGGTTTATAGGCGTGTGCCATCACACCTGGCTAATTGTTGGATTTTTAGTGGGGATGAGGTTTTGTCATGTTGTCCAGGCTGGTCTCAAATTCCTGACCTCAAGTGATCCACCTGCCTTGACCTGCCAACATCCTGGGATTACAGGCATGAGCCACTGTGCCTGGCCTCCCATTGATTTTCTATTTCAGCATCTAACACTCTTCACATAGTAGGTATTTAATAAAGGATTGTCAAATAAATTAACAGATTCTCTAAGGAAGCTTTTCAAAAACTATTTAAATTAAGCAGCTTTTCTCCAGCAATTTAGAAGCAGAGCTAGCTGCAGGAGTTTTTGTTTGTGTGTTTTTTGTTTTTTGTTTTTTTTTTTATACTCCAGTGCCACCTGGAATGCCAGCAAGACCGAACTGTTCAATCCCCTGGAAAGGGGGCTGAAGCCGGATAGCCAAGTGGTCTAACTCAGTGGATTCCACCCCCATAGAGCCCAGCAAGATAAGATCCACTGGCTTGAAATTCTCGCTGCCAGCACAGCAGTCTGAAGTTGACCTGGGATAGTTGAGCTTGGTTGGCGGGGGGAGCATCCGGCATAACTGAGGCTTGAGTAAGCGGTTTTCCCCTCACAGTATAAACCAAGCTGCTGGGAAGTTCAAACTGGGCAGAGTCCACCGCAGCTCAGCAAAGCCACTGTAGCCAGACTGCCTCTCTAGATTTCTCCTCTTTGGGCAGGGCATCTCTGAAAGAAAGGCAGCAGACCCAGTCAAGGGCTTATAATTAAAACTCCCATCTCCCTGGGACAGAGCACCTGGGAGAAGACACAACTGTGGACACAGCTTCAGCAGACTTAAACATTCCTGCCTGCCAACTCTGAAGAGAGCGGCCTACCTCCCAGCACAGCACTCAAGCTCTGCTAAAGGATAGACTGCCTCCCCAAGTGGGTCCCTGAACACCATGCCTCCTGACTTGGAGATATTTCCCAACAGGGTTCGACAGACACCTCATATAGGAGAGATCCAGCAGCATCTGGTGGGTGCCTCTCTGGGATGAAGCTTCCAGAGGAAGGCACAGGCAACAATCTTTGCTGTTCTGCAGCCTCTGCTGGTGATACAGGCAAACAGGGTCTGGAGTGGACCTCCAGCAAACTCCAGCAGACCTGTAGCAGAGCGGCCTATTAGAAGGAAAATGAACAAACAGACAGGAATAGCATCAACATCAACAAAAAAAGTCCACACAACAACCCCATCAAAAGGTCACCAACATCAAAGACCAAAGGTAGATAAATCCATGAAGATGAGGAAAAATGAGCACAAAAAGGCTGAAAATTCCAAAACCCAGAATGCTGCTTCTACTCCAACAGTTCACAACTCCTTGCCAGCAAAGGAAGGTAACAAAACTGGACAAAGAATGAGTTTGACAAGTTGACAGAAGTATACTTCAGAAGATGGGTAATAACAAACTCCTGTGAGCTACAGGAGCATGTTCTAACTCAATGCAAGGAAGCTAAGAACCTTAAAAAAAGGTTACAGAAGTTGCTAACTATAATAACCAGTTTAGAGAAGAGTATAAATAACCAGATGGAGCTGAGAAACACAGCACAAGAACTTCATGAAGCATATACAAGTATCAATAGGTGAATTGATCAAACAGAAGAAAGGCTATTAAGAGATTGAAGTTCAACTTAATGAGATAAAGTGTGAAGACAAGATTAGAGAAGAAAGAATGAAAAGCAACAAACAAAACCTCCAAGAAATGTGGAACTATGTGAAAAGACCAAACCTATGTTTGATTGATGTATCTGAAAGCAGCGGGGAGAATGGAACCAAGTTAGAAAACATTCTTCAGGATATTATTGAGGAGAACTTTGCTAACATAGCAAGACAGCCCAACATTCAAATTCGGAAAATACAGAGAATACTACAAAGATACTCCTTGAGAAGAGCAACCCCAAGATATATAATCGTCAGATTCACCAAGGTTGAAATGAAGGAAAAAATGTTAAGGGCAGCCAGAGAGAAAGGTCGGGTTACCTACAAAGGAAAAGCCTATCAGACTAGCAGCGAGTCTCTCATCAGAAACCCTGCAAGCCAGAAGAGAGTGGGGGCAATATTTGACATTCTTAAAGAAAAGAATTTTCATCCAGAATTTCGTATCCAGCCAAACTAAGCTTTGTAAGTGAAGGAGAAATAAAATCCTTTACAGAGAAGCAAATGCTGAGAGGTTTTGTCACCACCAGGTCTGCCTTACAAGAGCTCCTGAAGGAAGCACTAAATATGGAAAGGAAAAATCAGTACCAGCCACTGCAAAAACATACGAAATGGTAAAGACCATCAACACTATGAAGAAACTGCATCAACTAATGGGCAAAATAACTAGCTAGCATCATAATGGCGGGATGAAATTCATATATAACAATATTAACCTTAAATTTAAAAGGGCTAAATGCCCCAATTAAAGGACACAGACTGGCAAATTGGATAAAGAGTCAGGACCCATCAGTGTGCTATATTCAGGAGACCCATCTTATGTGCAAAGACACACATAGGCTCAAAATAAATGGATGGAGGAAGATTTATCAAGCAAATGGAAAGCAAAAATAAGCAAGAGTTGTAATCCTAGTCTCTGATAAAACAGACTTTAAACCAACAAAGATCAAAAGGACAAGGAAGGGCATTACATAATGGTAAAGGGATCAGTGCAACAAAATAAGCTAACCAACCTAAATATATGTGCACCCAAATACAAAAGCACCCAGATTCATAAAGCAAGTACTTAGAGACCTACAAAAAGATTTAGACTCCCACACAATAATAGTGGGAGACTTTAACAACCCATTGAAAATATTAGATCAATGAGACATAAAATTATCAAGGATATTCAGGACTTGAACTCAGCGCTGGACAAAGCAGACCTAATAGGCATCTACAAAACTCTCCACCCCAAATCAACAGAATATGCATTCTGATACAAAACCTGGCAGAGACACAACAAAAAAAGAAAATTTCTGTCCAATATCCTTGATGAACATTGATCTGAAAATACTCAATGAAATACTGGCAAATGGAATCTAGCCGGCCATCAAAAAGCTTATTCACCACAATCAAGTCAGCTTCATACCTGGGATGCAAGGCTGGTTCAATGCACACAAATCAACAAACATAATCCTTCACATAAACAGAACCAATGACAAAACCACATGGTAATCTTGATAGATGCAGAAAAGGGCTTTGATAAAATTCAACACCCCTTCATGCTAAAAACTCTCAATAAACTAGGTATTGATGAAATGTATCTCAAAATAGAGCTATTTATGACAACCCATAGCCAATAGTGTACTGAATGGGAAAAGCTGGAAGCACTCCCTTTGAAAACTGCACAAGACAAGAATGCCCTCTCTCACCACTCTTATTTAACATGGTATTGGAAGTTCTGGCCAGGGCAATCAAGCAAGAGAAAGAAATAAAGGTATTCAAATAGGAAGAGACGAAGTCAAATTGTCTCTCTCTGCAGATGATGTGATTGTATATTTAGAAAACCCCATCATCTCAGACCAAAATCTTCTTAAGCTGATAAGCAACTTCAGTAAATCTCAGCATACAAAATCCATGTGCAAAAATGACAAGCAGTCCTATACACCAATAATAGACAAACAGAGCCAAATCATATGTGAGCTGACATTCACAATTACTACAAAGATAATAAAATACCTAGGAATACAACTAACAAGGGAAGTGAAGGACCACTTCAAGGAGAACTACAAACCACTGCACAAGTAAATAATAGAGGACACAAACAAATGGAAAAACATTCCATGCTTATGGATAGAAAAAATCAAAATTGTGAAAATGGCCATACTGCCCAACATAATTTATAAATTCAATGTTATACCCATCAAGCTACCATTGACTTTCTTCACAGAATTAGAAAACAAACTACTTAAATTTCATATGGAACCAAAAAAGAGCCCGTATAGGCAAGAATCCTAAGCAAAAAGAACAAAGCTGGAGGCATTGTGCTACCTGACTTCAAACTATACTACAAGGCTACAACCCTGTCAAAAAGGTTGGCAAAGGATATGAACAGACAGTTCTCAAAAGAAGACATTTATACGGCCAGCAAACATGAAAAGAAGCTCATCATCACTGGTCATTAGAGAAATGCAAATCAAAACCACGATGAGATACTATCTCATGTCAGTTAGAATGGTGATCATTAAAAAGTCAAAAAACAACAGATACTGGAGAGGATGTGGAGAAATAGGAATGCTTTTACACTTTGGTGGGAGTGTAAATTAACTTAACCATTGTGGAAGACAGTTTGGTGATTCCTCAAGGATCTAGAAAGAGAAATACTGCTTGACCCAGCAATCCCATTACTGGGTATATACCCAAAGAATTATAACTCATTCTGCTATAAAGACATGTACACACGTATGTTTATTACAGCACTGTTCACAATAGCAAAGACTTGGAACCAACCCAAATGCTCATTAGTGATAGATTGGATAAAGAAAATTTGCCATGTTTATACCATGGACTACTATGCAGCCATAAAAAAGGATGAGTTCATGTCCTTTGCAGGGACATGGATGAAGCTGGAAACCATCATTCTCAGCAAACTAACACAGGAACAGAAAATCTAATATCACATGTTCTAACTCCTAAGTGGGTGTTGAACAATGAGAACACATGGATACAGGGAGAGAAACATCACACACCAGGGTCTGTCAGTGGGTGGGGGTGCTATGGAAGGGATAGCATTAGGAGAAATACCTAATGTAGATGGCAGGTTGATGAGTACAGCAAACCACCATGGCAGGTATATACTTACGTAACAAACCTGCACGTTCTGTACATGTATCCCAGAACTTAAAGTATATATTTAAAGAAAAAAAAAAAAGAGTAGAGAGTCATGACCTGGAGCCTCCAGATAATCTGTTTTAGAAAAGAAACAGTGGTTTTCAAACAAGGAATTGTTTCAACAGGAGACTCTTGCCTTTTTATTAGGTTTGTCTATTACTGAGGTATTGTTTCATGAGTCTCCATTTTGCCACTTTAAGATCTCCTGGATTGAAGATTTGCTCCCCAGTTAGTGTAAGAAAGTTAACGTACTGCTAAGTGCTGTGTATGGTGATAGAAGTCTATTAATAATACATGTGTGGAGTTTGGCCGGCAAAGTCATCTGCTGAAGAGCAAAGAGCTTTGCACTTCAGAGTAGCTTTCCATAATCAATAGTCCCACTTTATCCAATAAAAAATTACTAGAGCATAAAATGTATAAAGCTTGATCAGTTCCCTTTATTTTGGTCTTCTGTTCAGCAAAAAATGACAAGTTAATTCTTTTCTAAATGCACTGACGGCTTTAAAAGGACCACAGACATTGTCATAAATTAGTCATGCTGCAGTACACTGACTTTTAATACACACGTGCATTTAATCTGAATACCTTGCACTAGGGTTTCAATTTCAAGAATGTTTGCAAATCTATATGTGCTCAGTCAAAACATGACCATTAACTAATGCAATTATTCTTTCAATCTGTCATCATTAAATCACTTAAAATTCTATTTTGTGTTGTTCTGCTTTAAATCTAAGCCTTTAGAAGAATGAGAAAAGAAACAGACATTTTTAAGCAATTCCAAGCCTTTAAGAAAGTGATAAAGCTGAGATTTCAAAGGACAGAGGTTGCTGTAAAGCTGTGATGGTGCTGGTTCTATTTTAAGAATAGTTACTTAAATGTACCTACTTTTCTAATTTTGGCTTTGCTAATTTAAGATGCCCCTATCTATTGCTTCACAGCAATAAATTCCTTCTTCCTTTTGTCCCCCTTTCCTCCCTCAATTTAGGGAATATTTTAATTATGGGATTCCTTAGGTGGGACAATATCACTCTCAGGAATTTAAGCTAGCTACTTGAGCTGTTTAATTCAATGGCCTAGACTCAGCTTTCCTAATCCAAAGTCTGTGTCCTGTATCTCTTTATGAGGACATGTATTTCCAGTTACAGAAGATTCTTTTTTCTTTTTTATTAATTTTGATTTGTCATTTTAGGCTGCATCTACCTCTTGAGAATGATGATATATTAAATCTTACCTGTTTCTACTCATGTAGATGCACTCGTGAACCATTTCCTGAATAGACTTAAATTATAGACTAAATACAGAGAAACTGGACAATGAGAATAAGACATGGGGAAAAAAGTTCAGAAGACCGATGCTAGGAGGTCAATGAAGAAAAATGAATTTTCAGTTATAATACATGATTCCCTTAATATTTGGGACTTTGTTCTCTTTCCTGAGCTGTCTTGCCTAAGAATTCAGTGCCAGGAAATTTGCTGCTAATATGTGGATCAAAAACAAATTTGGAATCATCCGTCACTCCTCTCTCTCTCATTCCAGGTCTAATCCATTAGAAGGTTGTCCCCACCTTCAGAATATATCCTGAATCTGATCTCTTTGCACTGCATTCATTATGACTGCAGCAGCAGAAGCCACCATCCTTTCCCCTAGACTGGCAAAGACCTCCAAATGTATCATTTCTTCCACCTCCCTGGCTCCCACAGCCTATTCTTCTTTCAGTAGCTAAGTGATCCTTAAAAAATTTAAATCACATAATCATGTTACCATTCTTCCCCAAATTGTCCAACGATTTTCCAGCATATTTGGAATAACACTCATAATCACTCACAATCTGTCCTCTGGCTCAGTGATCACCAAGCTTTTTGATACCAGGGACCAGTTTTGTGGAAGATAATTTTTCCATGGATGGGGCAGGGGGATGGTTTCAGTATGATTCAAGTGCATTACATTTATTTATTTTGCACATTATTTCTATTATTATCAAATTATATAATGAAATAATTACACAACTTACCATAATGTAGAATCAGTGGGAGCCCTGGGCTTATTTTCCTGCAACTAAACAGTCCCATTTTGGGGAGGTGATGGGAAACACTGATAGATCATCAGGCAGTAGATTCTCATAAGGAGCACATAGCCTAGATCCCTCTCTTGTGCAGTTCACAATAGGGTTCACACTCCTAAGAGAATAAGTGCTACTGCTGATCTAATAGGAGGCGGAGCTCAGGTGAGAGTGTGAGTGTTGGGGAGCAGCTGTAAAAACAGATGAAGCTTCACTTGCTCACCTGCTGCTCACCTTCTGCTGTGAGGCCTGGTTCCTAACAGGCCACTGACCAGTACTGATCGGTGGCTCAGGTGTTAGGGACCCCTGCTCTGGCCTACAAGGTTCTTCATAGCATGGCTCTTGACTACTCTTTATGGTCCTATCTCTGCTATTCTCTCCTTGCCCCGCCTGCCTTAACCACACTGACTTCTACACTGTTTCTAGGAAGTGCTGGGCACTCTGCCTCCTTTGGACCGGCTGCTCTTTTATCTGCCTAGAACACTACTTGTCTACGTATCCTTATTCTCACTCCCTCATTTTATTCAGGATTCTGAGGATTTCCCTCATCATGGCATAGAAATATCTCTCCTCGTCCATCTCTCTCTCCCCACCCAGTAACTGGTGCCGTGCCATATATTGATGCATTTATGTCTGTCTATCCCACCAGAAGGTAATCTTCCCAAGGTCAGGGGCTTTCTCTCTTTTACTGCTGTGTCTCTGTTGTCCTTGGTGCTTAGCTGTGGCTTAACAATTACTTGTCAAAAGAAGGGCTAAGTGAATGCATGGATGAGTAAGTGATTCACTTACTGTTTGGACAGGCCTATTTCTTTTTCTAGTCAAGTCTGCTTCTTAGCACTTTTCAAGTATCAGTGTACCATATATATCATCATCTTAACTAATATGTTCTTGTAGGAGTTGTTCTTCCTGTGCATCTAGTATTTGAATTATTAGCATTCCCTTTCTTTCTCAGAGATTTGGGGTTCAAAGTGGCTGACAGTGTGCTTGCTCACTAAAAGTAGGGACATAAGAGTTGTTCTTACATAAATGGAGGGCAGTTTTACCTAACATTAAGAAGGACCAGAGAGCAATGTGCAGAATTTGATTTTCGGGCCTTGAGAAAACATTCTCCTTCAAAAAGTTGTCTCTGCACCTTATAGTGGAATTTGAATTTACACAATTAAAGATTCCTTTACTTATGTTTTATTTCTCTTTTAACTTGCAGTTACAGTCATGCACTCCATAACATTTCTGTCAATAGTGGAGCATTGACTGCATATACAGTGGTCCCATAAGAATATAATACTGTTTTTTTACTGTACCTTGTTTATGTTTAGACATGTTTAAATACACAAATACTTGCCATTGTGTTATATTTGCCCACAATATTTAGTAAGTTGACATGCTGTACAGGTTTGTAGCCTAGGAGCAATAGGCTATACCATATAGCCTACGTGTGTGGTAAGCTACACCATCTAGGTTTGTGTAAGTGCACTCTATGATGTTTGCAAAAGGACGAAATTATCCAATGACACATTTCTTATATCTGTCATCTAGTGAGACATGACTATCTCCTGGAAGTGCTACACTTCATCCCTAGGTGACCACAGTGCTCTAATTATAAAATGATGGATTATATCACATTCTCAAACTGTACTTGTATTTGAGATTGGAAGAAAAGTTATTTTGGCAGTGTGAAATATTATTGGTCAGCAGATTATATTTTGTTTCTGTCCAGAACACACTTCTTCAGACCAAGATCAACATTGACTTGTTCTTGTAATGGCTACACAGGTAGCTACCTATTGTCTACTGAAATTGCATTCTGTACTACTTGATTGAGCTTTCTGGACTACCTGATTGAGTAAACGGGTTGCCAGAGTGTCATTTTTATATGCCAGAGTGTCATTTTATTATGAAGATATGTTTTAGAATCAGACAAACCTTGCTTTGAACTCTGCTTTCACTCATGTGACTTTGAAAGAGTTACTTAGTCTTTAATGCCAATTCTTTCATCTGTAAAAGGAGAAATAATATTTTCTTTATAGGCTTGTTGGAAGGATTAAATGAAGTAATGCCCCTAAATTCATTAGGGCAGTACCTGGAATAGAGTAAGCAGGCAGAAAATAATGACTGTTATTTGTACTACTTGGAGGATCAGCCCTGATAACCCTAGTAGGCCAAACAAATTAATGCCTTGTTTATTCTGTTTAGCCAGACACTTTGAAAAAAGCACAGATTAACACGCTCACATTAGTAAGGGGCTATGGGAACTGACATTTCTTTCATTCTATGGCCATTTACTCTACTTGAGGCATTTCCACAGTCAATTTTGAAGTGCTGACTCAGAGGAGGTAGAACTCTGGCCTTTGCAACTCCCCACATACCCTTTTAACCAGAAGGGCCAAATGAGGCTGCTTTGAAAGGCATCGGAGTTGGGAGACAAGGGGTTGAAAAGGTCTGGTCTTTGACATGGGCTTAGCCACTAAAGAGAGTGTCCCAGGCATCAAAAAGCTGAGTTTTCTGGAGGCTGGAGGACTATCGCCGTAACAACTTCTAAAAGAGAAAGGGAGTAACGTTTAGCTGAGTGGGCTCCTTTGATTTGTTATTCTGTCAGATCCTAGCGACACTTTCTCTGGTTGGAGCAGCTCAGGATGTTCAGTTTTCATGGCTGCCGGGGTGATTTGTGACTAAACACAGATAGGGCTTTAGAAAAAAATAAGAAAAAAAAGATTGAGCAAAGACTATGAAAAGACCCATATTTTTAAAAAAAGGAATGTAGAAGTCATTTATTGGTGTGGTTTTTCCTCTCCCTCTTGCTAGGTTGTTATTTTCTCTGAGGTGGTAAAGAAATAACAGTAGTGATAAATGTCCTCTCCAAAGGATTTATTATTTACCAATGAATGGAAGTTGGGTGTTTTTGGTTAATGAACTACCAACAAGGTTTTTGTTACTTTATATACAACTATAGTCATTAAACTCTTCTTTTCATTTTTCTTCATAATAACTTTCAAAATTTCCCCATTGCTAATTCTTGTAGGGTCATGATAAATTAATTGCAAAAGCAATTTATACAGAATGGCCCTTTTTTTTTTTCAAACAAGCAAACAAATTACTATAAACTTTATGTTTCTTTTACGCTCTTTGCTGAACTGTGGTTGCTGGAACTTAGACCATGGCAACTGCGGATCTCTAATATTAAGACTTTTAATGAAATCCTCGTAAATAAAATATTTATGTACGTGTGTGTGCATGTGTGTGTGTGTGTGTGTGTGTGTGTGTGTGTGTGTGTGTGCGCGCGCCACATCAGCAATGGGCAAAAGGTGCATGTAGAAATGTAGAAGGACATAAGAAGAAAGGAATGGACATTTATTGAACATTTATTATGTGTCAGGCTCAATGACTGGTATTATTATCTCCATTGTACAGGTGGGAAAACAAAATTGGGCCCAAGTTACTAACTACAAAGTGGTGAGGTTGTGATCCAAACCAAGACGACTGGACTCCAAAGCATACTTGCCATCTGTACCATATTACCCTCTTTTTGCCTGTCTTCTTTGCTATCTATATTATGGAAGTCTCTGAATCAGTGACTGTATCTGGCCCTTTTGTTCATGGCCAGAAAGCTCTTCTTTTAGGGAACCTTTGAAAGAAGGGGATTTGAAATGAGATCGTGGTAATCATCCACCCCAACGTTCTCCTACCTCATTTTATTTTGCCCTGGATAAAAGATCTATCTGTGCCCTGAAACTGGAAATCTGAGAAACAAGCCTTCTGGTGAGGTGACCATGCAGAATAGGGCAAGGACTGACTCTGTGAGAAAAAACGGTTTTGGAGCCCTGGCTCTGGAAAAGAGCCATCCCATTTCTCATGCTCAGGAATTAGAAATATATTGTTGTTTATATTCACCTGGCATAAGAAGCACCTGAACTCTGCACTCCAAACTCTTGTTTAGAGTGCCTGAGTAATTCATAAGCCTAGGGGGAAAAAAAGTGAAAATTAAGTAGTGAGGCTGAGAGAGAAAAACTCGTGTTACAACAAATCGCAGAGGACTGTCCAAATCCTTTTTCTATGATGGGCTGTTCACAAGACTAATGATTCTCAGCTGATTCTTAGCTTTCAGGCTTTTTAGAATGACGACATTCATGTGAGGGATTTGTCACTATGAGATTTCTTGGAGATTTGCTTTCTTATTTTGACATCTGTTACTTGATTTCAATTTTACTCTAGTTTTGTAAGGCCAGGATATTGGTGACAATATGATTACTTTTATGACTGGTTTTTCCCATTTTTTCTTTTAAACAATCACAAAGCTGATAATTTTTTCTTTAAATATGAAATGAAACAACAGATATGAATGTTTATTATGCTTTGTTTATTGTTCCAGAATTTAATGAGTCTCTCAAGTGTTTTTATGGATGCTGCAAGGTTATATTAATGCTGTGGGCTTAAATAATACTGTAATAATCCACAAAAGGAAATTCTGTCTGAAATAATTCTCCACGTATGAATGTAGTAGTGTGGCAGTTGTTTTGTTGTCTGTACATTGTATACAAACTTTATTGTGTTTTCTCCCTTGTGTGTGTGTGTGTGTGTGTGTGTGTGTGTATTCAAGTATTTATTAACCAGTTGTAAACTAGGGAGGCATATTCCTATATCAGTTTATATAATACATGGCTACATAAGTAAAAAACGTATTAGTTAAATATAGTGGCACAGTATTAACTCATTTTTAATACATATACTTTTATGCAAATGACAAAAGTCAAATGGGTAAAGAGTTTCTTATATCAAGAAGATTGAAAAGTTGGAGATATCTCTATGTAAAATAATATACTTACAACTTCACACATTCGCACATTGTCATATTAATTAAGAAAGAAAAGCCAAGTTTCACACAAAGTCATCTGCAAGTCTGTGAAGTGAAACCCCATAACAAGTTCCGCTATCAAGAATTAGGCTCATTCGGTTTCCAGCTCCTCTCTCTGTTCCCTCACTGTCTTCCAGCTTCAGGGCTGAGACGTGCCCAGTGTTTATCCATGCCGCCTTCCTTTAGTCCGGTCATCCTGTGCTATTATCATCATGGGCTGCTGGATTTTTTTTTTCTAGGAAATAAAAGGGACTTAGTAATTCAAGGCTAGCATACTTCTTGATCCACAGGCAAATATTTGGTCCTAGAAAGACAGATGATGCCTCTTGATGTCATGACTTAAGTTTTCCTTAGAGTTGTCTATTTTTCTTACTTCTTCTTCTTCTTTTAAATAAACCAAACCAAACAGGTATTCCTGGAGAACCTCTGAATGGAAAGAATGCCAAGTCTCTCTCCTCCTCGAGCAGCAGGATCCCCACTGGCATGTGACGGGACCCGTGTGTGGCGGTGGGATCCAGACCCGGGAGGTGTACTGTGCCCAGAGCGTACCAGCAGCTGCCGCACTGAGGGCCAAGGAAGGTAGGCAGCCAGTTCTGGGGCAGATGGTGTGCTGCTGGTCGGAAGGAAAATCTCTCCAACTCTCCTAGTATTCTTCTTGAAATAACTGACACTTAGCATTCACATATTTAATATTTATTTTGTTGACCATTAGTAAACCACCCCTAAGTTCTTCTACTTGTAACAGTTGGGATAGTTAAAAATAGTAGCAAAAATAATATCTGTCTCCAAAGGGCCACTGTGAAAGTTAAATGAAAAAATGTAGCTAGCATTTGTAAGGCAGATGAATGCGACAAGCTAAGGATCTGGTATACCAGGAATGAGTCAGTAAGGAATGAATAGCATTCTTTTTTTTTTTTTGCTCAAAGGATTTTTTTATGTATGTGAGTTTATAAATGTGGGAATTTCTACAAACATATCTTTTCCAAATGTCAAGGATGTAGTGTTTTGTCGCCAAATTTTATTTTTTCTGAAGAAATAGAAGGAGGAGGAGGAGAAGAGAAAACAGTAGCTTCCTCTATGGTAAGCTCTCTAATTGGTGGGCATAACACAGCAATAGTGCATTTGTTTCAGAGTGCAGTAATGATAATATTTAGAGACTGGGAAACTCGCTCAGATTTATGTAGGTCAATCGGTTGAGAAGTCATGAGTAGACAATGATGCTTCCATTCTAGAAGACTCTGTGGCCTGTTCTAACCACATTGGAGAACACAAGCAGTACCCCCTGCAGACGTGGTGAAGGTGGGAATGTTTCCTTGGGCTTGCCAGGTACACATTTCCACTGTGGACTTTGGTTAGGAAGGCAAGATACAAATGTTCTTGCTATGGTAATGCATCCCTTTAATTCTGTAAAGCTTGTTATGCTGGATGTCTTTATTTTTTGGCGACAGAGCTTTGCAGAGTTCACAGGCATCTGCGACCGTAGCCTCAGATAAGGTACCTTATGGGACGGTTCTTACTGACTGCTTAGTGTTTTGCTTCAACAATTGGTGCTAAAAGGGCACATTGACAGGGCGACAGCTATTTTTCAAAATAATGGTTGAAGTTCTTCCTTCTCTAATTTTACTTTGGAAAATTACAACTTAAACACTTTCTATTTCAGGACAAAACATGACGATAGTTATTCCTCTGAATTTGTAGGAACAGAATTTAGATAAAAAAGGGCTCAGGTTATTTTTTGAAACCTTGGTGATCTTTCCATTCCGGCTTCTCTCTTCTTTTCTTTGACTACCGTCTACTGTTCTGGGGTCTTCAGGGGTAAACATATAAATAAAACTTGTACAAAACTGATGCATTGTGAACTACCTGTTTTTCAGCTTCAATTGTTAATCTGCTATTGACATTTTCATCTTTCTAAAGTTTCTTTTGTAAAAATAGCTTTTCTTATGGATCACCTATTTCTAAAGTTTCTTCAGACTTAGTCTTTCTAGCGTTTTAAATGGAAACTTACTGGGAGGAAGATTATGATTAGGAAGAAAATGGAAGTCTGGTGTTCTAGAATTGGGAATTAGATGCTTACATAGTGCAGGGGGAGGGGGGCGAGTGGAATAGAGAAGAGGTGTTAATTGCAGAGTATGCAGCCTTTCAAGCCCCAGTACAATCTGCTCCAAGCATCTAAAGAGGAGGAAAATGTCTTAGGCCAAAGCACACTTGGAAATTAATATCTGGGTTCACAGGAAAACAGGAAGTACTTAGTAAGCCATAAGTCTGATAGCTCACTTCTCAGGGGTAGTGGCTAGATGTGGGACCTGGACGTAGATACAGAGATGTGTAACATGACCATTTACTCCTGTACAGAGCTGAATACAATGAGTAAAACTATGGTGGATAACACAGCACAGCCGCCATAAAGGCATTGTATAGCTTACTGTTTATCTTAGTAGTTATCAAAGGTTTTATTTTGCTCTTGCGTGGAAGTGAACCAGCGAGATTGTTCCCTCATTACTTTCCTTTCTTATAAATGCTTTCACTTCTTACCGTTTATCATTTATAGATGTACCTTGACAAATGTGGAATGAGAATTTCTTCTTGGCCCCCATTAAACACAAGGGAACAGTTGAATTTTTATTGTTAAGAACCTGTGAGTATTTGTCCAGTGAAGTAAGAAGAATATAAATATTTTTAATCTGTCTGTTAATGTAATAATAAAGGCCAAAATTGGAAACATTTTTAGCACTTCAGTTTCTGTGAACATCAAATTATTAACACTATTATTGTTATTATGTTAGATATTAATACTGTGGAGGGAGAACACATTTTAGTAGCATTGACTTTGGAAATTTCTTTGTCAGTCACTACTGACATCTCAACAAGGCTCATTTTCCCCTAGACTCAAGTATACTCTTTCTCTATTCACTCTGGAGTATGATTGCTTGACTTTTCTTCCCTGCAAAACCTCATCATCCACTGTGATTTAGCTGCTGTGATTCCAGGAACCTGATCTTAGAGAAATTCAAAATCTTGGGGGAAAAACAAACTTAATTTCCATGAATCCTTCATGTAATAGAATGCAATATAACTCCTAGATGCCATAATAATAATAATAATAATTTTTAAAAATGCTAATCCCCTCCCAAGAGTCTCCAAATCTCTTGGCCTAGGCTGGATGCCGAAGCTAAGTTCTGATATTGATATGACTCTGTTGATGACTTATTTTTGGCAATGTCTCATTCCTCATTGAACTTCAATTCATGGTGTTTGCAGGACAATGTAGTAACAGCCATGGCATATTTAGTTGATACTGTTGTTCAGTCTTTATGTGGTGTTTTAAATGCAGCCATAATAGTGCTGTAACAATCAATGTAAGTATTACTAGTAATATTAGCCAAGCCAATAGAATTGGGAATTAAAATGTAGAGGACTATTTATGACTTTACTTAACATTTGTTGTTTTAAAGAGAATAGTGTTTCTCTTTTATAAATCAGAAGCGGCAGCAAAAGTGATGCTTACCTATAGAATAAAAGCTTGAATTTGGTAAGACCACTTTCTTCTCACCTTTTCTCAAATAAAATTAAAGCCATTCAGTTTGCATTCAACAGTCATTTTTCAGAAAGTAAAACATGAACCAAGGAATGCACCTTCAAAATTGAATAAAGATCAGGGCCAATTTATTTCATTTTTGGCAATGTGGCCTAAAGACTAGGATATCAACAAATATGAAGTGAAGTGGCATAGAAGTAGATATGCCATATATTCATATGGTGAAGTGAAATTTGCAAAGACAATAAACTATATTTAAAAACCAGGAAAACTTTTTGGTGTGGTTGTAGTGGAGCAGAACATTCCTTTAATTTTCTAAAATATGTATAATTTTCTAAAATATGTATAATTTAGATTCACTATTTGGTATCATATTAAAAATGGAACACAATTTAGCTATGAATTATTAAATACATTAGTTACCCCCTCTGCAGTAATAAGATTGTCTTCATCCTTCTGACCTCAGAGTTCACATTAAGAGTACGTGACCACGTAAGGGCATACATCCTGAAATGCCAAGTTGTATAGTCCGTTTTCCTGTTGCTGATAAAGACATACCCGAGACTAGGTAATTTATAAAGAGAAAGAGTTTTGATGGACTCATAGTTCCACATGGCTGCATGGCTGAAGAGGCCTCACAGTCATGGTGGAAGGCAAAAAGGCACAATTTACATGGTAGCAGACAAGAGAGAATGAGAGCCAAGTGAAAAGGGTTTCCCCTTATAAAATCATCAGCTCTCATTAAACTTGTTCACTATCATTGGGAAAGTATGGGGGAAATAGCCCCATGATTCAACTGTCTCACACTGGGCCCTCCCACAACACATAGGAATTATGGGAGCTTCAATTCAAAATGAGATTTGAGTGGGGACACAGCCGAATCATTCTGTCCCTAGACCCTCCCAAATCTCATGTCCTTACATTTCAAAACCAATCATGCCTTCCCAATGGGTCCCTAGCGTATTAACTCACTTCACCATTAACTCAAAAGTCCACAGTCCAAAGTATCATCTAAGACGAGGCAAGTCCGTTCCACTTATGAGCCTGTAAAATCAAAAGCAAGTTAGTTACTTCCTAGATACAGTCTGGGTACAGGCATTGGGTAAATACACTCATTCCAAATGGGAGAAATTGCCAAAGCAAAGAGGCTACAGGCACCATTCAAGTCTGAAATTGAGTAGAGCAGTCAAATCTTAAAGCTCCAAAATGATCTCCTTTGATGCCGTGTCTCACATCCAGGTCACACTGATGTAAGAGGTGGGTTCCCATGGTCTGGGTCAGCTTCTCCTTGTGGCTTTGTAGGGTACAGCCTCCCTCCTGGCTGCTTTCACTGACTTGTGTGGAGTGTCTGTGGCTTTTCCAGGTGCACAGTGCAAGCTGATGGTGGATCTATCATTCTGGGGTCTGGAGGATGGTGGCTCTTTTCTCACAACTCCAGTAGGCAGTGCCTCAGTGGGAACTCTTTGTGGGGGCTTCAACCCACATCTCCGTTCTACACTGCCCTACCAGAGATTCTCCATGAGGACCCCACCCTGCAGCAAACTTTTGCCTGGACATCCAGGAATTTCCATACATCCTCTGAAATCTAGGCAGAGGTTCCCAAACTTTAATTCTTGACTTCTGTGCACTCACAGGCTCAATACCACATGGAAGCTACCAAGGCATGGGGCTTGCATCCTCTGAGGCCATGGCCTGAGCTCTGGCCCCTTTTAGCCTTGGCTAGAGTGACTGGGATGCAGGGCACCAAGCCCTTAGGCTGCACACAGTAGGGGAGCCCTGGGCCAGATCCATGAAACCATTTTCCTTCTTATGTCTCCAGGTCTGTGAGAGAGGTCAGGCTGCTGCAAAGTTCTCTGCCATGCCCTGGAGACATTTTTTCCATTGTCTTGGCAATTAACATTTGACCTCTCATTACTTATGCAAATTTCTGCAGTGGGCTTGAATTTCTCCTCAGAAAATGGGTTTTTCTTTTCTATTGTGTAATTAGGCTGCAAATTTTCTGAACTTTCATACTGTTCCCCTTTTAAAACTGAATACTTTTAACAGCACTCAGGTCAATTCTTGAATGCTTTGCTGCTTAGAAATTTCTTCTGCCAGATACCTTAAAACATCTCTCTCAAGTTCAAAATTCCACAAATCTCTAGGGCAGGGGCAAAATGCCACCAGTCTTTGCTAAAACATAGCAAGAGTCACGTTTACTCTAGTTTCCAACAAATTCCTCATCTTCATCTGAGACCACCTCAGCCTTGATTTCATAGTCCATATCATTATCAGTATTTTAGTCAAAGCCATTCAACCACTTTCTAGGAAGTTTCAACCTTTCCCCATTTTTCTGTCTTCTTCTGAGCCCTCCAAAGTGTTACAACCTCTGCCTGTTACCCAATTCCAAAGTCATTTCCTTGTTTTTGGGTATTTTTGCTGCAACACCAGACTCTTCCAGTTCCAATTTACTATATTAGTCTGTTTCCATGCTGCTGATAAAGACATATCTGAGACTGAGTAATTAATAAAGAAAAATAAGTTTAGTGAACTCACAGTTCCACATGGCTGGGGAGTCCTCACAATTGTGGTAGAAGACGAAAGGCACATCTTACCTGGCATCAGACAAGAAAGAATGAGAGCCAAGCAAAAGGGGTGTCCCCCTATAAAACCATCAGATCTCATGAGACTTATTCACTACCATGAGAACAGGGTGGGGAAACCACCTCCATGATTCAGTTATCTCCCACTGGGTCCCTCCCGCATCATGTGGGAATTATGGGAGTTACAATTCAGGATGAGATTTGGGTGGGGACACATCCAAACCATATCATGAGTAGTATATGGGGACTTGATATATTTGAGGTTCTGGGTTTTAATTCTGACTTTGAAGGAAATGTGGTGAACCACATAAATGTACCAGTCTTCCAGTTTAATACTTTGATTTTGAATATGTTGATTTGGTGAGTAAAATTACATGAAAATCAAACATTTATTTGTTTTTTAAAAAATTATGTGCCTGTTGTGAGTTAGTCTATGCACCAAAGTGCATCTATCATAAGGGTGTCTCCCAGTAATGTATAGGCTATTAGTTGTAATAATAATTGAACTATTGAATAAGTATGCTACAGCGACTTAAGTCTTTTGATGATTACTGTCTAACATGGTTAAAACCATTTGTTGATACCCAAGAGTAATCTTCATAGAGGTGATATTTAAGATGAGTTTGGAGAGTCTATAAGCATGTTCTAAGTTGCAGGAGAACACATGGGAAGAAATGGAGAGGTTTGTGTTCAGTGGCGGCCTGTGCACTGGTGTGAAGAGAGCTCAGGGTAAAGGAAGTTACAATGACAGTGAAAAAGAAGGTCTTCTGTGCTATTCTGGAATAAGATTTTGTTTTTGAGAACATGAGTACCTGTCACAGCCTTTTTTCCCTTACTGTAGGTTTTTAAACAGAAAGGAAATCTCATATTGACTGTATTTAAGATTGTAAAAACATTAGTATGCTGAGCAAATTATCATTGAGTTATCCTATCCTATGTACAAATGTACCTGATTATCCAGGAAGTTTTTGAGTTATGAAATAATATAATATATTCTGAGCTGATATCTTAAAGGGTAATTGGAGGAGATATTTCACTATCATCTGAATGACCGGAAATATCTTTCACCTGTCTTTGGAAATTGGCTTTAAAGTCAATAAAGTTATTTGGGTGTGAGAATAAGGTGTCAGGAAAGTAGTACACTGAAAACTTCCCTTGATGTCAACGCTTAGAGAAGCAATGAGACTGCTTAAGTGGGCTATAGCATTTTCTCTTGCTTTATGCTAAGAGAAAAGCAGAGATAATGGAATAAAATAACCTTTGCTAATTAACAGCAGGATATTTGAAGACAGTTCACATGAGGCCAAGAGAGATAAGGTTCTTGGCTTATAATCTTTCTATCCTGGAATCCTCTTCAATTATTGGAATCATAGGTGTAGAAAAAAGTCAGCAAAGGGAAGCACAAGGATATTATTAACACACAGATCTCTGGATTCTTCACAATGACACAGGTGGTGATGAAAAGGTGTCGGGAGGGGAGGGAATGAGAAGATGGGTGAAGACAAGTAGTTACTCCTGTGTTTATAGCAAGAGGAAGGAGGAACAGAAGTGGAGGGAGAAAAAGAAAGAAGGGTAGGAGGAGGAACAATGTAGGAGGAAGAAGGAGGAGGAAGAGGAAGAGAAGGAGGAAGAGGAGTATAGGAAGAGCGAGAATGGAGCAGAGAGAAGGGAGAGGAGATGGGGAAGAGGAGAGCAGGGGGGATGGAGGAAGAAACTTATTAAGGCAAACTCTTGGGGATATTTTATTTCCTTTAGGCTGCATTATCTCTCTGCCTATATCTTGAACCTATCCACTGTCTAAGATAGAGTTTCGGGCTTGAAAGCCATTTCTACCTGGGTTATTGATACAAGATCCTAGACTCATAGATGCTCCTGATCTCCAGTGTTAACTCCATCTTCTTCTTGAGTGAGAATACTTAGCATGTGACACTACCTAAGCTGGGTATAAGTAAACTTCTTTTCCAAATTGTTACCTGTAAATGGAAGGAAGTAGAAGAGTTGATGAAAGTAACGGTATGTGTTCCATCTTTAAATCCCCACCTTTTGCAGAGGCAAACATAGACTTTATGAAGCATATATATACATACATAGTTCAAATATTCTCTCTAAAAGTATGATACTGGGAAGAGTTTAGAAAAGGAACAAAAGAAACCCAAAGTCAGAAAGAGTTCAAAGTGAGATTGGTATCTAGTGGTTCTGTTTGATTGCATTTTATCTAAGTTTAGTTCATTTCTTAAATCAAGTGTAACAAACTTATCTTAGTGTGATATGGCAAATGTTTATTGAATTAATGGGCTTAGAAAAACTATTGAAGAGTTTCTATTTTATGTGTTCATTAAATTATCAGACTGTTCTTAACGTTAAAATTTTCCTGATTTATTTAGCTCAAGGTATAATGCATCTGATTAAACAAGAACAGGAGAAAGCTGCCCTGGACAAATGAAAGAGGCAGGATATTTGAGGAGAAAGCCTAGCACTGAGTAGAGGTGGCTCTGGGAAAAATAAATGGCTTATGGAAAAAATTTCTTTTTTGAATGATGTGCGAATCCTGTTTAATTTGAAGAAGAAGAACACACGTGCAATGTGTTATATATTCCTTTAAAGTTAACATGACTAAATTGAGAATTCACTACTGTGTGTTGCTGAAACTAAAGCATGTGGCAACGTGGACTAGGGAGATTCTGAATGACCTAGAACTAGATATGAATTTGGATTTTGCCAATGGTTTTACCAGTAATAGTTCAGCTTTTCTAATCCTATAGCACTAAGTTAATACTCCTCTAGGACAACATTTCTGCCTGATTTTTAACTATTGTTATAATAGTTTTTATCACTCATTTAGCTATAAAGGCCCTTAAAGGCCATGCTTGACATTCTTCTTTGTATTCCCAAATGCCAGTACTCTTCATGTGAAAAGCAAATAGCAAATGTTTCTTGAATTCAAAATGGAAACTCTTACACACAGCAGAATGATATGTTGAGTTTGATTGAATTCTTTTTGTTTTTCAGATAGCACAGAGAAAGGAATTGTTTGACTGTTGATCAGACCAAAATTGTCTGCAACCTGGATGTCAGCATTCCATGCCAAAGCTAGGTGGCTCTGAGAGCCCAGACTGCAATCAGACAAAATAGAAGGTATAAGGATCCTGAGTGAGGGAAATGGCCCATGGGGAAAGACTGGGGAGGAAAACAAAGGAGAAAGAAACTAGGAGCATTACTGGACCAGAGAGGTCAGCCTGGACTGAAATGGGGGCTTTGCCTAGTAGTCTTGGGCCAAGGCAATGCTAGTTGATTTCTAAATGATTTCCACAGTTAAATATATCCCTCTGCTGTTTCGAAGAGAAAAAAAGTTTATAGAAGCCAGAATGGTTTAAAATTGTTTATTTCTATCAGGGTTAATTTTGATCTCTTTAGTGGTCCAGGAGGGGAGATGAGCCAGTTAAATAAATAACTATTGAAATGAGATAAGTACCTTAAGAGAAATTGGGAATTTTAGGTAGAAAGAGATTAAACCAGTGAGCTGTGGGGCATAGGGTAGGTTTGGGGATAAGAAACTTTTACCTGGGCCTTAAAGGAAGTGCATGGTTTAAACAGGTGTTCATGCGAAAGGGACAGAATCCCAGAGGAAACAGGCCATGTGTAAAGACACAGAAGTGGAAAGCTGGCCATGAATATGGGGGAGCTGAAGGTAAGAACTATGAATTTAGGGTAGAGAGGCAGAATTGTAGGCTATGATCTTAGGCTTCATGATGATCAGACCATGAGATGGTAATACTTGAACTGTTAACTCTCCATTCCTGTCCAGCATTTGGAGCTCCAGTGTTGCTGAACATCATTCACAGTCTAGGGCTTTGGAGTTCATCTCTGTCTGCCTGCTGCCCACTATCATATAGTCTCCCTTATCCCCCAGCCTCACACATTTACTCCCTGGCTCAGACCTGTCAGCTGGATAATCCTGGCTTAGGAAGTATCTCTTCTGGGAGTTATTTGAGATGACACAGGTACCTCTGCTTCTCAGCCACTACAGCACTTTGTCTCACTGCATGATAATTGCTTGTTTATGCATACTGGTCATCTTGCTGCTGTGCAAGTCTGAGGTTAAGGACCACATCTGTGTTATTTACTCATCTTCTCAGCACTGGGAACAGTATCTGCCACATAAAAATTGCTGGCACTGAATTCAAGCTTTGTGTACCTTCTCACCCTCCTGTTACCACCTTCTTTCTTGTCCTTGGCTCATCCTCTGTGGTTTCACTGTCTCATCTCCCTTCCTAGGCTGTTAAAGATGTTGCCAGTCCACTTACAAACTTGGATGAAACATCATGTTATGGTGTCTGGGATCTGGCTTCCTTGAGTAGCAGCTGAGAGGCTGGATGCTGTAATCTGGAGGATACAATGTGGAAGTGTAGGGAGCTTAGCTCCCTGTGGAGTGAACCTTGACCAATGATAAACAAGATTTAGGAGGAAGCCAGGCCATTCACAATGCCCCTGGAGATTTTTATCATGCACAGTTTCCTTTTGGAATCCTACCGAAAACACAGATCTGCTGAGTGATCACTATGTATCACTGTGGTTTGATGGTAAATCGTAGTCAGCTCGATAACATATCACACAGCATTGCCTCATATTTCCTTGGCTTTACTCCTGTTCTTTCCTCACTGTCCTTGCCTCCTGGCCTGGAACCTCTTAAGTAAAGTCTTAGCATGCAAATTCTCATTGCAGGTTTTACCTTCTAGAGAGCTTCAGCGACAACAACATTCAATGGATATGTGTTGAAAGGAAGAATGAGAGACACTGTCTGAAGGATTTATTGCAATAGATGAGATATAATATGGGCCTGAAGCATGTTGAAGCTGTAAATGACAACTTTCCGTTCTGTTTCTTCGTGAACTTCCTTCTCTTTTTTCTCCCTCAGTTTCATTTCTCTTCCTCTTTTTTTATGTATTTCTCTTTCTCATTACCCAATGGTTTTGTTTTCTCTCCCCGCTCTTCCTTTCATCTTGCATAAGTCTTGAGAAGAGAACAGTTTGAGTGATTCTGATAGACTTCGCAGCAGTCAGCACATTGCCTGGCAAAAGGTAGATAAGAACTCAATAGATATTTCCTGAACAAATGAATGTAACCCCCTGCATATAGTCTTCCATTCAGTTTTAGGTTTTTCTTTTCACTTTGGGGCAACTTTTCTCTTCATTCCGATTGTTCACGTACACCTGCACTTCATTAGTGAACAGTTAAGTTCTTTTTCTGAGAGTAGAAGATTACATTTGGAAAACCATGCTGAGACTAGTGCATTTACAATCTTTAGTTGAGTGTCTTGCTCAACTTCATTTTGTCAGCTGGACTGGATTTTTCTCAAATACCAAGCCAAGAGGTAGTGAGATTCCTCTTGGCAGTGCAATTTCTGCAACATAGTTATCACATCCAATCTATTTCTCCAGCTTTGTTAAGTATGCCAATTTAACTGGCAAGTAGAATATAGAAGAAATATCCACTTACTGCCCAACTCTTCCTGCAAAGAAGTTTCAGAACATTTTCACAAACCTTGTTCTGGTATTTTGCATTTTTTCATGGTCTAGTTTAAACTTTACATCAAGTTTTGTTTATAAGAGGACATAGTCACTTAGTAAGACCTCAGTGTGCTTAAGAATAATTAAAGCAGGGCACAATGGCTCACCCCTGTAATCTCAGCACTTTGGGAAGCTGAGGTGGGCAGATCGTGAGGTCAAGAAATCGAGACCATCCTGGACAACATGATGAAACCCTGTACGTACTAAAAATGCAAAAATTAGCTGTGCATGGTGAAGTACACCTGTAGTTCCAGCTACTCGGGAGGCTGAGGCAGGAGAATCACTTAAACCCGAGAGGTGGAGGTTGCAATGAGCCGAGATCACACCACTGCACTCCATCTTGGTGACAGAGCAAGACTCGGTCTAAAAAAAAAAAATAATTGAATGACTTCTGTGTCTTCTTGCTAATTCCTCAGACACACAGGGGAAAAGAGGAAGGAATTTATTTCTATATCAAGAGAAAAGCTGGAAATTCAGTGAACCAGGATGCTAGTTCTAATTCCAAGATCCTGTGTGCCTCTATGTGGGATATATAATTGTAACTTATTTTATTCTTTTTGGATCTGCTTTTCTTTTTTAACTTTTTATTTTTTAAATTGACAAGTAAAACTTACATGTACTTACGGCATACAACATGATGTTTTGATATAAGTATATATGTGAAATGAGTAAATAAAGCGATTTAACATACGCATTACCTCACATACTTACCATCTTTTTTTTTGCGGTGAGAACACTTTAAGTTTACTCTGTTAGCAATTTTCAAGTATACAACATATGATTAACTGTGGACACAATGAGGTACAAAATACCTCTTGAACTTGTTTCTGCTAAGGTCTACTTCTCTAAGCCTTTAATTGTATTTGTGACATTTGATGGACTTTATTCAAGTTGTCCTAATTATTTCCAGGTTTGAAACTCAGTTCTGGACACAGCCATTTCTATTTGAATAATCTATGGGTATTTACAACTTAGTTTTTCTTATATTGGATCCTTCCTCATCCTCCCCACACCCATATGAGAGTCTTCTCCACTGCTCCAAAATTCAGGAAATCATCTGTTTCGACTGATTCTTCCATTTATGACAGATTTCTCTGTAGCGTGAGAGGTTGTTTGATAGCATTTTACCTATGGTAGAACTTCTTTCAAAATTGAAATCAATACTCTCAAACCCTGTGGCTGCTTTCTCAACTAAAGTTTATGTAATATTCTAAATCCTTTGTTGCTGTTTCAGCAATGTTGACCGCATCTTCACCAGGAGTAGCTTCTGTCTTAAGAAATCATCTTCTTTGCTCGTCTGTAAGAAGCAACTCATCATGCATTCAAGTTCTATCATAAAGTTGTAGCAATTCAGTCACATCTTTAGGCAGCACTTCTAATTCTAGTTCTCTTGCTATTTCTACCACATCTGCTGTTACTTACTCCACTGATGAATACCTCAAAGTCATTCATTACGTTTGGAATCTACTTCTTTCAATCTTCCATTAATGTTGATATTTTGACCTCCTCCCATGGATCACGAATGTTCTAATGGCATCTAGAATGGTGAATGCATTTTCAGTTTACTTTTCACTTATTTCATTTTCAGTGTACTTTTCCCAGATCAATCAGAGGAATTACTGTCTATGGTAGGTGTAGACTTACACAATGTATTTCTTAAATAATAAGACTTGAAAGTTAAAATTCCTCCTTGATTTATGGGCTACAGAATGGATGTTGTGCTATGCATCATGAAAACATTAATCTCCTTGTACATCTCCATCAGAGCTCTTGGGAACCACGTGCACTGTCAATAGGAGGTAAGATTAGGAAGGGAATCTTTCATTTTCTAAGCAGTAGGCCTCAACAGTGGGCTTAAAATATTTAGTAAATCATGCTGTAAATATTTGCTAAATATGCTGTAAATATGTTGGGCTTTGTTATTCCATTTATAGAGCACAGGAAAAATAGATCTAGCATAATTCTTAAGGACTGTAGGACTTTTGGAATGGTAAATGAGCACTGACTTCAACTTAAAGTCACTGGCTGCATCAGCCCCTAACAAAAGAGACAGCCTGTCCTTTGAAGCTTTAGAGCCAGGCATTGACTTGTCTTCTTTAGCTATGGAAGTCCTAGATGGCATCTTCTTCCAATATAAGGCTGTTTCCTCTACATTAAAAACTGGTTTTCCAGTTAGCCGCATTCATCAGTGATCTTAGCTAAATCTTCTGGATAACTTGCTGCTACTTCTACATTAGCACTTGCTGTTTCACCTTACACCTTTTTTGCTGTTGAGATGGCTTCTTTCTAAACCTTTGGAACAAGCCTCTGCTAGCTTCAATGTGTGTGTGTGTGTGTGTGTGTGTGTTTTTTTCCCCACAGCTTCCTCAGCTCTCTCAGCCTTCATAGAATTGAAGAAAGTTAGAACCTTGCTCTGGATTAGGGTTTTGTTTAAGGAAATGTCATGACTGCTTTGATCTTCTATCCAGAGAACTCAAACTTTATTTATATCAACAATCAGACTTTTGCTTTTTCATCATACACTTTTAAGTTCCCTCACGAACTTTTTCTTTGCATTCACAACGTGGGTCATTGTTTGGCACAGAGGCCTAGCTTTCAGCCTGTCCTGGCTTTCAACAAGCGTTCCTTTCTCAGCTTAATTATTTCTAGCTTGATTTAAAGTGAGAGATGTATGACTCTTTCACTTGAACGTGTAGAAGTCATTGTAGAGTTATTAACTGGCCTAATTTCAATATTGAGTCTCAAGGAATAGGGAGGCCTGAGGAGAGGGAGAGCAATGGAGGAGCAGTGGGTAAGTGGAGCAGTCAGAACACAAGCAACACTTATTGATTAAGTTCACTGTCATGAATGGGTGTGGCTCCTGGAGTTCCAATACAATGATGATAGTAATATCAAAGATCCCTGATCACTGATGACTATAGTAGATATAATAATAATGAAAAAGCATGAAATAATACAAGAATTAGCAAAATGTGACATGAAGACACAAAGTGGGCACATGCTGTTGGAAAAGTGGTGCTTACAGTCTTGCTGGACACAGGGTTGCCACAGACCTTCAATTTATAAAAAAATGCAATAGCTGAAAAGTGAAATGAAGTGCAACAAAATGAAGTATGCCTGTATTTAATATCCACTAGCTGTGCTGAGGAGATTAGTATTTTTACTTGTCAGCTGTATACCACAGTGTGGTTCCAGTCCTTTAAGGAAGATGAACATGTGCCTTAACTTACAGTGTTAATATTGTTGCTGGTAACACACTGATACTTAATAATACTTAAAAGAAACCTTTCATTTTGGAAATTGTCAAATGTACATAAATATAGATAATAGTTATTACTTCTTGGTAAAATAAAATTAAGTAGGAGGAAACACTGAATTGAGAGTTAGATCAGTGGAATTCTAATTCTAACCTTGTATAGTAGGCTACCTGATTTTGGCTTCAATTTGTTACTTTTAATAGTGTGAATAATAGAATGTATTTATTCTCATAAGTATATTAAACACTAGTTTATGGCTCAAGCCTGTAATCTCAGCACTTTGAGAGGCTGAGGTGGGCAGATCTCTTAAGGTGAGGAATTTAAGACTAGCCTGGCCAACATGGTGAAATCCCATCTCTACCAAAAATACAGAAATTTAGCTGGACATGGTGGTGTGTCCCTGTAATTCCAGCTATTCAGAAGGCTGAGGTGGGAGAGTTGCTTGAACCCGGGAGGCAGAGGTTGCAGTGAGTTAAGATCGTGCCACTGTACTTCAGGCTGGGCAACAGAGTGAGACTCTACCATAAAACAAAACAAAACAAAACAAAAAACACACTATTTTAATGTAGTATATTAAACACTAATAAATATAGGGAAACCTAGATGCATAGGTAGTTGCATTCTGAAGAAAATCTATGTAAATGTAATACTTTCTTTTTTTATTACTGGTAACATTTTCATCCATTGAACTAGAATGGATTAGGAATACTATAGATACTTTATTTCCCCAAAGTTCTATACCTGTCATTTTCTTTCCTGCTAGTTAGGATATACTATCAAATTGATTACTCTTTTAGTATACTATAGACTAAATAAAGCTTACAACAACATCTGTCATTTTTAAGACTGGTAACTGAAAAATTATTTATTAATCCATTTCTACATTAATCTGCTTAGGTTAAAAGTAGCTATTATTTCAACTAAGATTTAAATAGATTTTGAGATTGAAAAGAGTCAAAGTATTATTTAAGCAGTAATTATCAACCATTCTGAAACAAATCACCTGTGGTATTTGATAAACATATTACTTCCTGGGTTCCTCTTCTGAAGGTTCTGATTCAATGAGTCTAGTCTAAGCCTGAAATTTTGATAAATTTTTGTGAAATTTTGAAAATGTTTGTGATTCTTAACAATAGGGAAAATTAGGAAAAACTGATATAATCCAATATTTTTATGGTAAAATGTGCAAATTGAGACTTGTAGTAGTTGAGACTTGCCTGAGTTCTCAATGTTGGTCAGTTGCAGACCTTAAGGCCCATCCATGCCTTAAACTTCTAGCACTTTAGCCAGGTTTCCATCCACTTCCCTGACCTGAAAGTTAATGTGCTTATAAAACATGTACCTTCTCTACTGACTTACACTGATTTTTTACTGACACTAATTTACTCACTAGTCTAATTTCTTCTTAGCTAAATTTAGCAACTGTTCAAGTTTCAGGGGTTGGAAAGAAACCTCAGGAATCACAGAGTTCTTATAAGAACCTTTTTCCAACAAAAATACCTTTACTTATCCAGGCTCAGTGTGGAGTTTGAAGCTTTCGAATCAAAGTTTGTAATGACTTGCTAACTCTAATTGTTTTTAGCTTGGACTTCCTGGATTTTTGTTTCCTGGTTGGTTCTTACATCTTATGTAAGCCACATGGCTTTTTTTCATGACGCTGAAAAAAAAAACAAAAAAAAACTCAGGTGATTCTCTTGCCTCAGGCTCCCAAGTAGCTGGGACCACAGGCATGTGCCACCACATCCACCTAATTAAAAAAAAAAAAATTAGCTGTAGAGACGGGATCTTCTTATGTTGCCCAGACTATCCCTAACTTTTAGCCTCGTGAGTCTCCTGCCTCAACCTCCCAAAGTGCTGGGATTATAGGTATGAGCTACCACACCTGACCTTAAAATACCTTTAACTCAGCCTTACACAGTGGTTTCTTGATACCATTTATAATTATAAGTATTTGTCACCTACATTTTGACCATTTGCACTGTTGGGTGATAGGATCCTAACATGAAATATTCCTATTTCTAAATATTTCATCATTGTTTTCTAATGAGAATATGATGAGCATTACTGGGAAAATGTAAGAGGTAAAATAAATTTTTATTCAAGTATAAATATTTGGTGTTGGAGGACAGTTATCAGAATGTCTGACAGTTTTTATGATTTTTCAGCAAATTATCAATGCCAGGAAAAACTGGGGGTCCTTTAGAACTCAAGGAGCCACATTGAGAGGGGATTGCATTGGAAAGTGAGAGAAGGGGAGAGCAAGGGGCTGGGGCATAGTACTGGCGGGTGGGTGCTGTTTAATAACATCCAGATGAGATGGGTTGATGGCCAGATGAGGTGGATTTAAAAGGCCTGAGATGCGGCAGTCACCGAAAAAACACATAACACATAGCTGATTGGTTAATATGGTTTAGTAGTATATGTAGCCCTATCCTATTTGCTCAAAGGGCTGTACTACATTATCATTTCAATCTCCATAATTACTAAAATCCTTACGTTTCCCAAGCCTCACATTTTTTTTTTTTGTTTTTTGTTTTTCTTAAAGAAGCTATGTATAGATTTGATTTGGGGAATGTTTATTTTTAATACTGGAGTAATAGAATAGACCTTTGATAAAGCAAGGATACTTTCCTGTTTGAGTTCACATTATGTATTATTAATATATTAACTGTGCCCAATATTAAGTGACTGTCTTTTAGCTCTCTACTAATTTTTTTCTTCTTTATACAGATAAAGGCTAGACATCAAGATATAACCTTAGCACTGTTGCTGTATTCATTCCTGTTATCTTTACTAATTAAGATAGTGGAATCCTAAGGTCTACAGTTGGAAAGGAATTGGATTGATTGTCTGGTGCAAACCTCTCTCAGACAATGATTTTCTCTTGAAAAGTTCCAGAGTGTGGTTTCAGGTTGCCTGCTAGTGATAAGTAATTCATTACTACACAAAGCTGCAATTATTACATAGACTTTTCCCTTATATTCAACTGCCTCTTGTTAATGTCTATCCATTTCTTCCAGTCCTGTGCTTACAAATTACATACAGTTTATCTATTTTTTCCTATAAAAGCCCTTCAAAAATGTAAAAACAGTTGGACTGCACTTTTTTACACTTTCTCTCTTTGCCAGATACTGACAGTGTGACATTTTTCTCATGGGTAATATTTTCAAACTCTTTTATCATAAAGGATGATTATTGAACTCTAATCATCTTATAATGAAGTATGATTTCCTTTCTGTGCAGTTACTGTGTATCTAAAAAGACCCCATTGACTTTTGTCTGGGATTATTATTACACTGAATACATAGGAAATCCACTCTCTTTGTCTTGAGCAGCAGTGCGAAACTGGTTTGCTTCTCTCTCCAGTATCTCACCCCAAATTCCTCATGTAGTAAGGCCCCAAAGAATCTATTTTAAAGCAACTTGAAGAGTCAGAGTTTGTTTGGGTGAGGGTGGAGAGTGGGAATGTTAATGGGAATTCTAGTTATGCAGAGTCTGAAAAAGGAGGAGCTTAGGCAAATGGAATATAAACTTCTTTATTCAATAAAGTAAAAGGGATTCCCACCTCTGTTGTGCAATGTAGGAGGTGAATTGGTTTTTCCTATAGAGTAGTGGTTCTCTTATTTCAATGAGCATATAAATTACTTAGGGATTTTTTAAAATGCTGATTCTGGATTCTGAGTCAATAAAGTTGGGATGGGGTTGGATCCTGCATCTCTAATAAGCACCCTGGAGATGCCTATGCTGTTGCTCCATGGACCATATTTTGAGCAACACTGTCCAGCAGAAACCCATTGTGAGTCACATATGTGAATGACATATGTAACTTTAAGTTTTCTAATAGCCATATTAAAAATGCATAAAGAAAAAAGATAAAAAGAAATAGGTGAAATTAATTTTAATCTTGTATTTTGTTTAACCAAATATATCCAAAGCACTATCATTTGAACATAAATCAGTGTAAAAATAATGAGATAGTTTAAATTATTTCACTTTGGAACCAAGAGTTTGCTGTTTGTATTACACTTGCAGTGCATCTCAATTTGGATCAGTCACATTTCAAGTGCTCCATAGCCATATGCAGCTCTGTGGGTACTGGCTACCATGCTGCACAGTACACCTCTAGACCTGAGGATTTTGATCTTTCAGAACCTGGAAATAACACAAGTAACTAATATTTGTTGAGTATTTACTTTGTGCATGGCATGAATATGAGCTTTAAGTGCCATATAAATGCTTCACCTAAGTCATCTCCTATGACTCTTACAACTCTCAGTCAAGTAAGCAACATTATTATTTCCATTATGCACAGGAAGAAAGTGAGGCTTGGGGCTGGCAGTAACTTGTGTGAAGTCACAATGGCAGAGCTGGATTTTTCAAGCCCAGGCTCTTACCCACTGTTTCAGAGCAGCGGGTGCTCTGAAAGAAACAAGTCAGCATTCCTGACATTGAGGTTTAATTTTTTTTCATGTGATCTTGTGTTCTTGTGGTATCCTTAAGCCTTTACCACAGTTGATTCCCTTCTACATCTAGCAGCAATGGTCTCCTGTTGACAGTGCCTTCAGGAATTAAGATTGGTGGGAATGCAAGGGGTACTCTGTGCTCAAGCTTATGGTGGGATGGCCCAAGTGTCAGCTGGAGCAGCAGTCCAGAGGATGAGGAAGATGCGAAGTGGTTCAGGCTGTGCACTGGCACTCTAGGGAGGGAATTGTTAGACCCATTCCCAAAAACTGGCCTTCCATGGTCACATGGGGCAGGGCTTACATGATTTTGTTTATATACAAAGGGAAATGGCAAACCTGTGACCCTCCTCTGCCATCTCAACTGTGGGTGAGGCGTTGGTTATATGAATTCCCTCTTTATTCTGGGCTGCAATTTATCTGGAACAAGAGGCTCAATTTTCTTTTGAAAAGCTACACAATCCCTTTGCCTACTTTAGATTTTGATTCCCTTTTAACCAAGTTGTTTCTACCCTTTTTGGTTGTAGAACAGAATTTTATTAACAGCAGTAACAATGAGAGCTTGAGAGGTAAATTATTGTGTGGTGCATAAGACCATGGGCCCTCGGCTCAGCCTGCTGCCCTCAGAGTCTGGCCATATCCCTCACTAGCTGTGTGAGCTCGACTAAGGCACTTATCTCCTGTGAACCTCAGTTTCTTCTGAGCCTAAGATAAGGCCGATACTAGTACTGGCATTGCAAGTCTGTTGTAAGCATTATACAAAATAGCAAACATGTGATGCTTAGCTTAGCCCCTTCTATTTAAAAAATAGTCAGTAAATGTTAACTCTTAAATTATTGTTGCCATTCTTACCCTTATATCTCATTATTCTATTTGCCCAAGCTGAAGAGTCTAGTTCTTTTACTTATTTTTTTTTACCATAGACTTTTCAAGTGCTTCTTCCCCTCTCTTAGTTTTCTTTAGCATTTGTACAGGCCCAGTTTGTTCTGAGCTTTAGCCTTTGTAACATTATTGTAATGCTTGTCTGAAGTCACTAATATTTGGTCTTGGTCATGGCACTGTTTCCTTCTTCCTGCAAGTCTTTTTTTTTTTTTTTTTCCAGACAGAGTCTCACTCTGTTGCCCAGGCTGGAGTGCAGTGGCACGATCTTGGCTCACTGCA